>VDFB02321296.1:0-100532 GCA_007258455.2 Sequoia sempervirens
AATAGTGATTAATTATTAAGTGTGCACACTAGGGTTTCATTTAGGGTTTCTTGATCTCCTTCATAAGGATTGATCTCTTTGTAATAATTGATTCTCTTTAATGCATTTTTACTTTGAGGTTTACATAACATCTTCTTTGGTTCTGCATTTCTTTTGCATGTGACAGGTATCCCTTTGCATGCAGGTGATCTTGGTTTTCTAACACTTATAACATATGAAAAATATCATCTCAATATCTCACAAAGGTTGTAGTTGCTTATCTTCCAACACTTTCATGTAACCAAGGGATGAAACCATGAAGCCAACATAAGCACTCCATTCTATAGTCCAAATCAATGGTGTTTCTCCATATGATTAGGATGTCTCTATCCATCCAACATAAACACCTTCTCGCTACACATGACCACAAATTAAAGGAAAAAAAACACAAAACAAGAGGATACACACATATTTTCAAATAATATCTCCAAGTTAAACATAACCAACTCCATAAAGATCCATAATCATGAGCTTTCCATGCCCAACATAGATCATATTGACAATATCCATGGTTTCCAATCTCCCAAATCTACCAAAAAAAGTTAACTCATAGATAATTCATTTATACCCCAAAATCCTTCCAACAACCTCCAATTCCTTCTAACAAATTCCCACAATCTTTCCAAGCTAAGAAATCAAAAAGAAGGAATACCCAAAACCTAGTTAACCTTTAGCTCCAATACCAAAATGATGAGAAATAAACATGTTCTATTAACAATTGTTGAGAAATTTGATCTCTATCCAAAAATTATTTCAATGGATGAGATACAAGGCTTAGATTACAAAAACATAAAAATATGAAACTTGTATGAAAATCTAAATATTAAGTTGCCTTAATTTGGAATCACCATGATTATATCCATATTCTTAATGATGCTAAAAATCAACCAACATATCATGCTTAATTACAAAACCTTATGTGAACTTATAACAACACTATATAATTAATAACATCACCATAAGATAGAAACAATGAGGCAAAAATCAACAACACAAGAGAATCACATAACACATGATTTACGTGGAGAAACCCTTACGAGAAAAAACTCCACCAAGAAGAGAGGCCAAGTATGTATTATCTTTGAAAATAAATGAGATTACAATACAATCACTTCCATTCTCCTATTTTCCTCTACTACAACCTACTTATGCCTCAACCCGTCCTTGTACCTATAATGAAACTCTACATCCAACTGTGGCTCATATTTTCTACACCCAAGAGGTTGAATTTATAGATGTGTGAAGACAAAAGGTTCCCAAAAATGACCCTTCATTCCAAACATCCCCAACCCTTGGAATACCTCAAAATGTGAAAGGAAACTAGTTTTGGCTTCAATACTTTCCCTCCAACTTGGGTGCCCAAACATGATAGATAAACATTACATTAAATATAATAAATGATGGATTGCCAAGAGACACTTGTTGCCTCATTCTAAGCTCCCACTTGGAGAATCCCAATAGTCACTAATTTTTCCTTTTCCTTATCTTTTATTATCCCATTTTAGGCATCCATATGTGGGGAAAGCAACATTAAACATTTATGTCCACAACTCACTTTTACTGTTGCTAGTGGACCCATCACTTCTTATGAATATTCTACAAACAATGGTGAGAATTAATATTACAAAATATTTTCCCAATACACCCTAAGTGCCTAGAGATACTTTCCAAGGATGTTGGAATGGTGACATATGACATAGGATTTACAAGGTGGATGACACCTTAATCCTAACATATGGAAAGAGAGAAATAATAGGGTTTTTAGAGACGTGCACTTCAAGGTGGAAGGGGTTCATGTAAAAATAATAAGGGAAATCAAGGAAAATTTCTTATATTGAGTCTCTAAGAAGATCTCAGCTAGACCAAAAATTAGAGTTTCTAGTTATGATTTGCAGGTGGTCACAAATTGGAATCTTCTCTTTGATATATCTACTTTGTTCAAAAAATGGAGAATTTCAAGGAGAATGTTGCTTGGAGATCTCCTCCAATGGGTTGGATTAAAGCCAATTTTGATGGGGTGGACAAGGGAAACCCTAGGCCAACTAGAAGTGGGGGATTGTTAAGAGATGATAGAGGTAGGTTTATTTCAGTGGTGGAAATCCCTTTGGGTACCTATAAAAACCACTATGTTGAAGTTGTGACAACCTATAATGGCCTAAGATTAGCTCACTCTAAGGGCTATAAAAATTTTTAGTTAGAAGGGTATTCTGATAACGTAATTCAATGCCTAAATCAGGAGAAAAGTCCTAGTAAATCAATTGAAACACTCATTAGAGACTCCCTTAACATGATCAAAACCTTTGATGAGATAATTATCTCATATATATCATGAGGGGAATAAGGTTGTTGATGTGTTTACTAACACGAGAGTTAATTTCCACTAATTAAAACAATGGGATATGTATGATATTTTACCCATCAAGGCTCAATCCATCATTGATCATGAATTCCAATAGGGTTCTTAAGGGACAATCAAACATTGCTATGGTGAATAAAGGACACCTCACACACTTTTTGGGTGCTTCAAGTTTCTTCTTTCTCTATTCTAACATATGTTGTATGAGATTATATTTATGGTTTGATTTGTGGATGCTTGAATAGTAGCAATAATAGTGAGGTGTTTGATATGGGCAGATAAAGGAGTCAGGTGGAGCCCCTATCTTGCAATGAGGTCCGTAGAAACATACAGGTTTGGAAGATAGTCGAGGAAGGGGGTTTGGTTCCCTACATAGAAAAGCTTTACGACCATGACCCTAAAGCTACAAAAAGGTTGGAATAATAGAACACTGAATGTGTTTGGTTGAGAGATGGTGATTAATGAAGATGTGATAGCCCAAATTATAGGCCTCTTGGTTCAATGGAGAAAAAAATTTAGGGACAAGAAGGCTAATGTTGAGGCTTTAAATTAGTTCTTCTAGGGGAATGAAAGAAGCAAGTTGTTAAATCTTTTTCCCTTGGGTTATGATGCCTCTCTATCAAGCCAATTTGGGTGGAGGTCACATAAATAATCATGAGGTACATAACTTTGAACAGTAGATTCATTTCTATTTATGGTGTGCACTTTATTTTTTTGAACCATTTTCGCGATAAGATGTTAGTTTCATTCCCTTATTTTTTTTGCTTATATGGGTCATGCAATTAAGGAGCACTATTAAAACCATAAAATCGCCATGCTGCATGAAGGTTTAATTGTATCTAAGGGTTATTTTCTAAAGGTTAGATTATCAAATATTAAAGCATAAACCCAAAGAAGCTATCAAGCACAATGAAAACAAAAATGAATGAAACAATTATACCTATCACTCATCAAAGCTTCCATGATTAACCTTCATAGCACCTTCTAACTTGTTGATTTTCGCCCTCAGATCAAGTGTGTGAGCAATTTGAAAACAAAGACTATGTCCTACACAAGCTTTGAAGGATTTGGAATATGAATGTCTATGCCTATGAGAAAACGACTTTAATGCCTAAGACTAAAATTGAGTATGCCAAAATCATAAAATGAAATGCAAGCATATGTGTGTATGCGTGTGTCTGTGTATGTATTAAAAAATGTGAGCAAAATTGGCATTTTAGAGAAAATGCAATTTTGGACGGACGAACGAGATTGAAGTTTGACCGAAGCCTAAAATCAAAGGTCAAGATTTCATGTGACAATCCCTAATTAGGGTTAGGGAAAAATTATTAAATGAGTGGTCGAGATGTCATTTGAGAAGATCGAATTAGCGGTCGAGAATAAATGAGATAATTAGTCAAAAAGATAAAGATTTTCAAAAATCAAGAAGATAAAGACTGCTTGATTTGTGAGATTCAAACAATCAATAAAATAAGAGTTGAACTGAAAAAAAAAAATTGGAAAATCAAGAATTTGCTCAATTGCTTGATTTTTGGAAGATTCCCTATTTTAGATTAAATTAATTCAAATTATGGATTTACATGTGATAATAAATAATCAATTTTCAGTTATTTACTAAGGAGTGAGAGAAATGACAGGTGAAGAATGTGAATCATTTTAAAATAATTTAATTTATTATTTAAAATGAAATCTCAATTTGGCAATTAAATAATTAAAAGATAATTATTTAATTTAGAGGGATATGATTAATAATTAAATGAATTAATACAATTCATTTAATTGTAAAGGAATTAGTCGACAACCAAATAAATAAATAAAATTCATTTTATTTAATAGTAGGAAGAATAAATGAACAAGGTAATTAAAATAGTTAAGTTTATTTAATTGTGGAAGGAACAATGAACCCTTAGTGTGACCATTGAATAAATAAATAAAATTTATTTATTTAATAATCATGAAGAATAAACAGACATGAATTAATTAAATAATTATGAATTATTTAATTAATAGTGGAATGTGGACCAAGGACATAATTAAATGTCATAATTATGCTAGGACGAAAGTGGTAAAAATAGAGCTTGCAGGCCTAGGTCATTTTTATGTGTCTACATTAATTTTATTAATTATGGAGTTTATGGAAGCTCAAATCCCTAAGGTTGATTTTAAAAGAAAGCTTAATGTGAGAAAGATTCAAAAACCCACGGTTATTCATTATTTGGACATGAGTTATGATACTATTGTTGGTCTCCTGTAATGGTTTAATAACTAAGCCTTTAAGGCTGTGACTTAGAGATTGAACATCTGCACTAAGTAGCTATCTCACTCATCATGAAGGTGCATTTCACTTGTCAACCCAGGGACGTAAACTTGAAATGGGTCAGCACTATATGTGCACTAGGAATTCATTACAATAATCTAGAAACTAGGAAAGCAACAATGTTGAAAATAAAGTGCTGGAAGTAAATCAACTTAAACACTAAGCATAGACCACCGTCTACACTAAGCATTAATCAGCTGGACTAGAAATAAAAGATAGAAATGATAATGTCAACAAACAAACAGGAAACTACTCTGTCTACCTTGGCTGCAGGAACAATCATAGAATGGAATTTCAGTGGCTGTAGGAATAGATAGTTGCTAAAATTGAAACTAACTACTGAGCAAAAAATAACTTTTAAACTAATAGATGGAATTATCACCAAGTGGGCCCCCTTGGATGAGTCTTCCTTACACTAACTCAAATACAACAACTCAGAATATCATATTATTCCTTGAAAACATAAGTACAACATCTCAACAATAGAACTATAAAACTGGAAAATGCTAGTACAAAATCAGAATATCTAACCTTATCAAAAAGAGCATTTGACCATTATTTATAGGGAGAAAACTACTAACTATCCCTAACTACCTAGGTAGTCGACTCCATCAAATAGGAGGATGCCACTTATTGGAAGCATAGGAAAAGATGGAGGGAGTTATGCGTGCGCTTAAATTGGTCAAGGCAAACTCGCTTCAATGAGAATCTAGCACAACACACTCCCTATAATTGCTCAACAACAAATATGACCATTAAAAAAGGTGGTTACATTCTTTTGTTTGAAATGGGAATTTTCCCTCCATGAGAATTTTCACGCTTTGACTTCTTAATGATAAGCTTCTTGACTTCTTAACAACCAATCAATCAGCAAGAATTTCTCCCACATAGCAAGCTTTGTTAACATCAACATTTTAGTGGAAACCTGCAAAATAGCATTAGCACACACAAACAAATGTATATCTATAATTATCTCAGTAACATTCATTCAACCACTAGTAACTTCAACATAGATAATTCTCATAGCATGATAATGTCATTAAAGTTACAAAGATAAAGCTTATGTCCAAAGTCTATGGCTTTAAGGAAAATATCAACAACCAAGTATCAAAGTCTAGGATAATAACAACAAATATGTAATGGATCCTATCAAAATTGAGCCATTAATTGAGCTCATCAACTATCAAGAAGAAGATGATGATGAGTGGGTTGAGGAGGATGAAGGGGAAGCCTCTATAGAAATGTACTCTTTGCCACCATTGGAGGAGGAGGACAACCCCAAGAAAAGGAAGAACACTGGGCATAAGAAAATCCCTAAGAAGAAAGCCAAAGTGTAGATATCTTGGTTTGATGGATCCCAAACTTGGGATGAGAATGAGGGGGAAAATATAAAAATTACAAGCATGCAGAGTCAAAAGATAAAGGATGGTGGAAGAGACAAATGGAAGGAGAAGGTTGTCGACAAGAAAATTATGAAGAATCCTTTGCCAAATGTGGGTAGTGGCATGGAATGTTGAGGAATTGATACTATCCCTAATATTCTCGAGGACTTCACCTATCTGCATGTGAATAGTGATGATATTTATGATGTTTTGGGCTTGGCTAGAGAAGGCGTAACATGCCAATTTAAATTAACTAAATGGTTCTTCCTAGAAATCAATAAAATTAATGTCAAGATTAGAGCTTTGCAAGAAAAAATGGATGTTAAGAGAGGTTTTAATGAGGAAAGGGAAAGGAATGAGCATGGGGATAGAGATATGAAGTTCAATATGGATGTTATAGCTAAGACTATTAGTGATTTAAAAAATGATTATGAGAAAAGGATTACGGGCTTGGAGGAGAAGATCCAAGATATTAATCAAAATTTGGAAAATGTATTGAAAATCAACCATTATACCATCCAAAAAAGCATGGAGGGCATTCAAATTTTAACTAAGAAGCTTAAGGAGCTAAAATAAGAGCAATTTGTTAAGGTGGCATCCATGGGGAAAAGGAATAAGAAACAAAGTAAAAAGGATAAGGGAAAGCAGATGATTCAGAGCAATCAAAAGGGTCTGAGTTCTTAGATTGGATGCAACAAGAAGAAAACATTTGATGAAGAGAAGAAAGAGTTGTTGGATAGGTTGTGAATTTGCACTATAACTTCTATAAGCAAGAGTTGGAAGTGACAGATACATTGAAGAAGATGAAGTAGCTCCTCTTGTTGTTTCTTGCTTTTTAGTTGTTTTCCTCTTTTAGTTGGTTGTTGTCTAGCTATGCTTTTTCTTAAACACTCAAGAAGGTTCAATTTTTTCTTTTCTAAACACTTGGAAACTTGCTATAATGCTTCTCATGGTACGTAATTAATGAAACAATACATACCTACAACACCAAAATACGCTTTATAACATTGTCCATGTTTAACCAAAGGAAGTATACATGCTATACGACACCCACAAACATGTCATAGTGTGTCCATGCTACAATTTCTATTTTTTATATACTTTAATACAAGTGAAACAAAACTACACTTTCGTAGTTTTTTTTGTTGATCATGTACATTTCTACAAATTTGAATATTATTTCCTAAATGTTGTCTATGGTTCCCATTTTGTTTATATTCCTAAAAGACTAAATCTCTCACACAAAAAAATTACACTATCCTTTCTTTCTTTCAAAACACAAGTGGATGTGTCAATTTTCTAACAACTTGCAAGGCTAAAATTTACCCATAATGTCATACATCTTCTTTCTTGTCATTGCTTGTTTCACAAGGTTAAATTGTGCCACGATTCAATCAAAATTACTCCAAATTATGTAATCAATTTTTCATTTCATCATTAGGAAGTATAGTAATATTCTTGAGGAAACAAGGGTGCTTATCATGTTGGTATCAAACCTCCAAATCCCATGCCCTTCTTCCACAAGTCCTTTTCCTTGGTCTTGTCTATTATCTTTAAATATAAACTTTGCACCTTCTATAATAATGCTAGGTTTCACTTCTCACAATATATTTGTGATGCTTTTCTATGTCTTGACATTCATATTAGAAGTAGATGCATTATAACCATTATTTTGAGGGTTAATATCTCTCATTGTCAAATATTTTCTTTTTTATTACGATTTACTTTGCTTTCATTGTTCAATTTTATGCTATCACTTACAACTTCCATTCAAACTTAACTTACAATATAACTCAAAGTTGTATCTTACTATTTGCAAACACTCTCATATCCCACAATAGATGCCACTAATTATTTTAATAAATAATCTAAAAGTAGCATTTTAAAGTAAAATAAAATAAATTCTTTAAAATAGAAAAGAGTAATATGCATTCCAAAAGTTACACCATATGTCAAATACCACTATAAAACAAATAAAACTAAAAGAAGAAAATAATCTAAAAGGGTTAGATAACTAATATCTATATAAAAGGGAAAGCCTAGAGGTACTCTCATTGATGATAGACTTTATTCTTTTCTTTTTTAATTTAAAATTGGAATTCCAACTTGTTATATTTTAGAGTTTTAAATGTAATCATTAATATCTAATAAAAAGTACACAATATTTTTTATATTTTTTAAAAATATATAATTATATTTTAATAATAAATTATGGAATATAATTTTAATAATTCTTTTTAATAGTCTAATAAGTTAAAAAAAAAAATTCTTCAAAAATAAAATTAGTAATTTATATCTAGATAAGGAAAAAAGCAATCAAAGAGATCCACAAATTATTTTAATCTAAAATTAAAATTCCAACTTGTCATATTTTAGAGTTTTAAAAATAAATTAAAAACTAATATCTAATAAAAAAGTATACAATATTTTTAATCTTTTTAAATATACAATTATATTTCAACAATAAATTATGTAATATAATTTAAAACAATTATTTTAAAAGTCTAATAAGTTGAAAATACCAATTCTTCAAAAATAGAATTAGTAATTTATATTTAGATAAGGAAAAAAGCCATCAAAGAGATCCACAAATAATATAATATTATGACATTTACAGTTGATGGCTATATGATTATATTTAAACAAAATATAATTTAAAATTATGTTATATAAAAGGAAACATATAGATAGAGTGTCAAAATTTCTACATAATTATATACATATCTAAAATAAATTATATTTTAATATCTTAAATGGATAAACCATATAAAAAATTTACCTGACAATAGGGCCCAGTGTCAAATTTAGGGCCTCCATGTGGGGCCCATTTCGAGGTTCCGTTGGATATATAAACAAGTTTCTTTTGATTTAAGAAAAAATGAAAGGCAAAGCCAAAGGTATCTTGGTAATGCAAGCCGACGGAAAGAGCGTTGGGTCCCTACGAGCTGCTACTTGCCCACTTGAACAAAATAAAAAGAAACAAGGAGAAAATATTGTGGCCAAACGTAGAATAAAAGAAAAATCTTACACAAAACGCCATTGGACATTCTGGCGCTTTGCTAGGGAAGCCACTTGATATTGCAACATGCACCCTTACCCACTTTTTTATTGCAACGGGCAATCTAGAAGCTCTTTTATTAATGGGAAATATATAAATACTAGTGCAACTTGCCATGCTCCATGCCCATGGATGCATCCCCAATGTGTGTATATATGCAGGATGGATACTCATGGGCATGTAAGACTATATATGCAAGGATGGATACTCATCGGGATGTTTGAGACTAGACAACTAACAGAAGTCCCAAGAACGAAATATAGAGACGCAAAGAGGGGAGAGAAAATGGAGATGATGATATGCAGGTGATTCAGAAATTTAATTCTGTGAATTGACAGTTTTACGAGAGGATAAAGAATAACAAGCATCCGATCTCCAAGAGTCCGGGGAGGCTTGGAGAAAAAGGGTGAGGGTATGGTGAAGGAGGAGGGAGAGAAGGTTTAGGCAAAGAAATTTGCAGAGGCTAGATCGGCGGAAGACGAAAGAAGAATTCTTGGATTCGTTTCAGAGAGATTTCTTTGAATTCGGTGCAGGGGTGAAGGGAGCATTTTGGTTTCTTTCTGTAGAATAGGGAAATGATGTACGCACAGCAAGCGCCGCAAGAAGTTTGGAAATCGCCGGACTTTACAGTGCGGCGGCAGAGCTCGGAGGAGGAGGGCGAATATGTGCGGCTGAGGGAGGTCGTGGAGCGGTACCATTCGCACGCGGTGTCGGGCAACGAGTGCCGGTCTGTGGTGGTGCAGCGCATCGAGGCGCCGGTTAGCGTAGTTTGGTCCGTGGTGCGGCGCTTCGATGAGCCGCAGGCGTACAAGCACTTTGTGCGGAGCTGCTGCTTGCGCGGCGATGGAGATCTAAAGGTCGGGTGTCTGAGAGAAGTGAGGGTCGTTTCGGGGCTCCCTGCGGCCACTAGCACCGAGCGCCTCGAAATTCTCGACGAGGAGCGCCACATTTTCAGCTTCCGGATCGTTGGGGGCGACCATCGCTTGAACAACTATCGCTCCGTGACTACGCTTCATGAGGCGCTCATCCAAGGCCAGCCTGGCGCCGTGGTCGTGGAGTCTTACGTTGTCGAGGTTCCTGATGGGAACACAAAGGAGGATACTTGCCTGTTTATTGACACCATTGTCAAGTGTAATCTGCACTCGCTCGCGCAAATCTCACAGCACCTCAAGAAGCATCATAATGGCTGCTAGTTACTATGCCGGTCAAGGGATCGAGTCCTGGGACTATTCTTTTCTTTTCTGTTTTCGTTTTCGGTGTGGTCTTTTACAGTTGTACAAATGGAGTTGTTCCTCGGACACGGCGGGCGGTGGAATAGCAGAGAAGTTTCTTGAAGCGGAGGGAAAGAAAAAACAGGCTTATTATTATACAGCAATAGCAGACTTTGTTCATAAGAAATAGATTTTTTTGGGAAGGGAAAAGCGAAAGTGTTGGAATAGAAGGAAGTTATTTGAGTATGGCCGACACAGGTTGGAATTTTATTGTAGTAAATTCATTCTAGCTGTGCTCTTCTGCTATGGCAGCGCGCACTTTCTCATCTGTTACTTTTTCTTCTTCTTTTTAATTAGATCTTCAATAATACATGTTATTTTACTGGAAATACCTACAGCGCAAGATTATTCGTGCAGGATTTAATTTGCATTTTTTTCTGGGTAAATGCTATGGAGAACCTTTTATAAGTAGCCCGGACTGAAACACACAATTAAGATTTTCTGTCAACTGTAAGACTGCTGGTTGTTTATTGTTGGTACTACTGCGCACATCTCATTATCACGCCATTTTGTCATTACTACTGCACCCCGTGATTAGCGATTGACTGTTTACCACAATCATGCTTCGTAATTTGTAACATTCTACGCTCTACATACCCACTAGTTTATTACATTCCATTTTTTAATTTTAAGTAACACCCCCATCGCATGTTCACTGGAATTCTAAATGACCTTTATTACAAACATATAGAGTCTAGATTTTAACACTTCATAGGACCACTGCCATGAGAAACTGCTGACAAAAGAATTTGAAGTATATACTCTGCTTTTTTCTAAAGTTCTCCCTCGCTTTTCTAAGAAAGAGTTTAAGTTTCAGTCGTCATTACATTAGAGTTCTTTAAAAGACATGAAATTTCCTGAGTTCAAATTTTTGAATTTGATTATGCAAACTTTTTTCCTCCACAATCATGTTAGATCATATTTCATAGTACAAAATGTTAGATGAAAAAAATTATGTAATCAAATTCAAAAAAATATTATCATAACCAAATTTACTGTACACTCCTTTAAACATTTGATTTGAATATTTGAAATAAACGTTGTATTGAGTTTTTCTGATAAATTCCTTGGTGAGGGCTTTTGAAATGAATGTTGTGTTTTCTAGGGGACAAAAGCTAACCTGTCTCACTGTGTGAAAGCCTTTGCTTAAAGAATATAAGAACATTGTAATGCAGTTCTAATTTCAGAAAATATTGCTTTCCACCATCAAATCAAATTCCCTGAAATCCATAATGCCTGCACTTTGATTTTCTATGTTGTAAATGGGGAAATTTTGAATTGGGTATCTCAAACTCAATCTTTTGGATCAGAAGGTACGACAGGCTTGTGCTGGTGCAGACAGCAGTTGGTGAATCCAAAGGAATAATGGCAGTCAGGGTTGTTTAGTACAAGTACAGTGAGGTGGTTACTGCTAAAGGCAATCGGGATTCAGTGTCATTTACCCTGTCGGCTTTCTTTTTCTACAATTTACCCAATTTATTTATTGATGGGCAGTAATTAATTTATGAGAAGTGTACTTGGGCTTTGTTGGGGATTATGGGGTTACCATCATACCAGTAACACCATTAATTGAATAGGAAAGAAAATTTAATTTTAGGACAAAAGAGTGATAAGAAAAAATATTGATTTTGCTTTACTTTTCTTTTAAAAGGATGTATATTTTATCTTGAGTGGCCAGGGAAACAATTATACCACCCATTTATCTCTCCGAGCATAACGGGAATATGTAGAGCTTTAATTTACAAGTGAAATGGATCTGACATTGAAGATTTGATAATTTAAATTGAATAAAAAACCTTGGTGAAGATTATACCTAAAAGATTGAAGAGCCTTTCTGCCAAAATACAGCTAATATAGACTGTTAAACAATGGAGTGTGGCATTTATGATCTAGGCATTGCAGCTGTAGGATAGGGTAGAGCTGTCATGTTGGTGGGTGGGTTGCAGGCTAAATATTTTGAAATACTGATTCAGTGCATTTAGGCTTTTCTGAAAAGAAGATTACGATACAGATCGATAGATATCATACCAGCAAAACTTAGTTTATAGATAACTTATAAATTAACCGGAAAATGTGGTTAGAATTCAAAATCAGCACTGCAGCGAAAAGGCTAAAGGCTGACATGAGAATACAAAAACTTTATCTTGTTCTTAGTTCTTTCTTTATTTTTTTAAGAAACTATTATTAATCAAGTTGAAAACAAGCCAAACTTTTAATCAAACATCCATTATTATGTAGCGGTTAGTCTTTGCCTTGTATTGTAAACCATCACTTCCATCATCACTTAAAAGAATGTCTCTAAACTCTCACTTGTTTCCTCACTTGCAAAGAATATAATAATTCATTTTTTTACGAGTGATTGGCTATTTATTTTAAAGTTTATTTAAAGTGTAAAGATGATAGATTTTTTAAATAATTTATAAAATATATAGAATTAGTGCAATGATAGTAATGAACATTTTGTTGTTCTTTTCAGTAAAGTAAATGCATTATTTCATTTAGCTTTAATTTAGATATCAAGTTTTTTTGGAGTGGTTCTATAATCAAAGCTTTTGTTTTATTGGGAATAATCTTTTCAATCATCAAGATGTGAAAATTTATGAACATATTGTCTCGAAGATGCATGCAATAAGAAGAAATGACATTGGAAGTGTTAATATTGTCTCGAAGATATTTGCAATAGGAAGAAATGACATTTGGAGGTGTTGTTGACTCTACATTTAAGCTTTCCCATGACGCAACTTGCACTCTCCTTTCACAATTAGGTGCATACCGTGTCAGTCTCATTTGGGGTGGATGGAAACCCTACTACATAAAGGGAAAATCTTGTAATTCAAAGTGAAGAGTGGAGTGACATTCATCATCTCATTTCAACTTTAATGAAGCATGAAGTTCAAACATATAATGAATCAAGAATTAAAGGTAGGGTAGAAATAAGGAAAATGAATAGAATCTAATCTTACCCACACACTTTAGGAGGTTAGGGCTTCAAGGGATAAAAACTGACAAATATTATTATTATTATCTACAATTACATTTATAGGCTCTGAGTGGATATATTGCAATCATACCATCTATCATGATCATTGTCTATAAAGTTTTTAACACAAGTCAAGCTTTTATCATAAGAGCAACAATCTTAATAATAAATGATAAGCTTGAGAGCATCAAGGTCCCACTTATTACCCAACACCCTCCTTTTTATCTTTATGTACTGTAATGCCCACTCACTAGTGTATGCTTTTATCATTTGTAACGAGCTTTTCGATGATGCCTTGTATTGTCATATGTGTTTTGTTTGTGTACCTTGGGTACTTATGTCATGATCTAATGTGTTTTATCAGTATATGTTATATTTTAGATTACCATCAATGTACATTATTTAGGAAGTTTTACATTGGCATCTATTATTTGACTATGTATTATGGGATGTATACATTGTGATATTATGCTTCCACTTTGTTGGGTCCCAAAATTGTTGCTCCACTTTCTAGAACTAAATTCCACTCACAATGCCAAGGTTTTTGTCATGTGAGTGAAAGCTCATCAACAAATTGTGGAGGGTTAAAGGTCAAATATATGACAATGGGTTTCATATCCTTCACTTTGAGCTCAATTTAGACTTGGGAGGGTGTTCCCAAGGGTATAGCTTAATAGGTATTGATATCAAATAAAATAGACAACTAACATATTGACAACCAAACCCAATCTATTGACTTGGCCCCAAAACTATCATTGAACCAAGTACAACTAGTTGTCTCGAAACCCCTCTATAGCTAATAAGAATGTGCAATTATAACCCATGTAAGATGAATTTGTTAGATGCTCATTGAAGATAGATCCTTGGCTATGATATGAGGTTAAGAATGCACACAAGTACTTCTACTCCCACATTATTGATTAGTTTTTTGTAATGATGTGAGATTGGTAAAAGGGTTCTAGACGGATGCCAATCTAATTGGATAACAAAGTCACAATTCATAAAGAAGAGAATGAACTAAAATCAAGGAACATGAAGCTATGTATTTGTATACAACAAAGATCATGAAATTTGTAATAGGGAACACTTATTAATCCATAACTGAACAAAATATATCCATATATAAAGTAAGAAAGATCATTACAATCCTTACAATGTTCTCAATTTTTTGTTACATTCCTTTAACCCAACATTATATTTGTGTAAGATCCTTTCTTGGAACATTAGAGGATTGAATAATCCTCATAAATAGGATCTCATTGCCAATTTGGTAAGAGATCACAGACCTGATGTCATTCTTATTTAGGAGACCAAAATGGTTATAGAGAAAGTGGAAAATATCAAGAATAGGTTGTTTACAGACTGTGGATTTCAGGCTTTTGATGCTGAGGGTACCTCTGGGGTGTTGCTGCTTTTTGGAATCCAAAGGTTGTGAAAGGTGTAGCCCCTATTTGGGGAAGTGAACCATATTGTTACTTCTTTTCAAAATACGAGGGATAATTTTTCTTGGGTTATTTCAAATATTTATGCCCCTAATTTGAAATGTGCTAGAAAACATTTTTGGGGAGGTTTGAACTGCTTTAAATCTTGATTTCCTTTTCAAAATTGGTTGGTTATGGGGGATTTTAACTCCCCCTTGAATGATGTTGATAAGTTAGGCAGATCGTAGGTGGCAGATGACAACAGATTTGACTTAATGAGTTTCATTAATGATAACACCTTGTTGGATGTGGATCTTCATGGGGCTTCCTATACTTGGTCTAATAGAAGATCAGGGGATTCTCTCATCCAAGTTAAGCTGGACCATGCTCTTCTTTCCCCAAGTTGGCTTCTCTCTTATGTTGCTCTCTTTCAACGCTCACTAGAGTTGGGTTAGACCATTTTCCTATTTCCTTGTCTACAGACTTGTTGGGAAGAAGGAAATCTTTCCCTTTTAGATTTGAGAATATGTGGGTTTGTCATCCACTTAAGAGATAATATTGCTGCCCAGTGGAATATTGGTGTGGATGGGTCTACCATGTACAGAGTGGCTAAGAAGCTTGCTTCAATTAAGCATAACATTCAGAAATGGAATAAGTCCTCTTTTGGTCATATCTTTGAGGAAAAGGCTTTGATTAAGGAGGAGCTTAACTCTTTGCAGCAAAAGATTCAAAATTTTGGTTATGATCATGTTGTTCTTCATCAGGAGAGTATTCTCTTATCTAAGATGCATAACATTGTTGCTAGGGAAGAAGAATTTTGGAAACAAAGATCTAGGGTTGTCTGGCTCTGAAGTGGGGATAGAAATAGTCAGTTTTTCCATCTTTCGAATTTGAAGCATAGATCCTCTAACCAAATTAGTAAGATTGTTTAGAATGGTTAGGTGTTAGAAGTGCAAGATGAGATCAGGAATGTTGCTTTCTCCTTCTTTACTAATTTATTATCTGATGATCATCCTTTGGATCCTATTTGTCAAGAAAGCTTTTTGAATGTTATTCCTAATATTGTTTTTGCTAATCTAAACAAGAAGTTTTCTTGTATTCCTTCTAAAGAGGAAGTTAAGAAGGTTGTCTTCTCCTTTGAAGGTAATAAGGCTCATTTGAAGGTAATAAGGCTTCGAGGCCTGATGGATTCCATATGTTTTTCTTCCAAACTTTCTAGGATATTGTTTCAAGGGATGTCACTAATGTGACCAAAGAGTTCTTTGGAAGTAGACATGTGTTGGAGTTAAATTCTACTTTTATTGTTCTTATTACTAAGAAACTGTGGGATTCTTCCTTCAATGAGTTCAAGCCAATTATCTTATGTAATTCCATTTATAAAATCTTCTTGAAAGTGTTGGCTTCTTGGCAACAACAGGTTCTCTCTTTGATTATTTCTCCTTAGCAGAATGGTTTTGTTCTAGGTCAAAATATTTTGGACTCCATTATTATTGTTCAAGAGAACATTTACTCTCTTATGGTAAATAAGAAGGCTAGTTTTATCTTGAAGTTGGATCTTGTGAAGGCGTATGATCACATAAATTGGTAGTTTTTATTGAAAATCTTAAATATTTTGGTTTTTCTGAGCATGTGGCGCAATTGGTTGGGTAGTTGATTTCTTCTCCCTATTTTTTTGTGTTGGTTAATGGTTCTCCCTCAGATTTTTTCAAAAGCTCGCGTGGGTTAAGACAAGGTGACCCTATCTCTCCTTTCCTTTTTATTGTAATGATGGAGTCTTTGGGAAGATTTTCTTTGAAAGCTATCTCTGAAGGTGATTTTAGGGGGCTTCGTCTGACCTCCTCTAATTAGACTTGCTCTCACCAACAATTTTTGGATGATACTATCATCCTGGCTGAGGTGTCTCTTGTTGTAGCCAATTCTATTCATCTAATATTACAACAATATGAATCTGCCTCTGGTCAGTAGGTTACTTTCCCTAAAAGTACATTTTTCTTACTAAACACTCCCGAGCAAAGAAGACAAAGAATTGCTTGAATCCTGCAATGTGGTATTTGGGAGTTTCCTTCCACCTATCTGGGGCTGCCTCTTTGTTCCAATGTTTTTCTTGAATCATTTTTGGAAAATTCTAATTGATAAATTCAATTCTAAATTACCTGGTTGGAAAGGTTCTCTTCTTAGTCAGGCTGTGAAGATTCAATTGATTAAATCTACCTTGCAAAATATGTCGGTGTACGCCTTGAGTCTTTTCTAGATTCTTAGGAAATTTTGGGAAAAGATCGAGAGTATAATTCAAAAATGATTCCTTTGGTCTGGAGTGGAGGAAAAAAATAGAATGCATCTTGTTTCGTGGGAGGAAGTGTGTAGATCCAAAAATCAAGGTGGTTTGGGTTTGAGAAAATTGAAGGAGTTTAATTTGGCCCTCCTTACTAAGTAGTTATGGAATCTTCTTTTAGGAGGTAAGGAATGGTCTACGATATTTTCTTGCAAGTATCTACATGGTATAGGTATGTTTAGAGATCTATTGGGGGAAGGTTTTGTTCCCCCATCAGGGTCACCGTTGTGGAATTTCATGATTAAAGCCCGTTCCATCAATTGTGGTGTCTGGTCTTTGATGGGCTCTTGGTAATGGAAGGATTATCATCTTCTGGGATGATTGGTGGACTGGAAATGGTCCTCTCAAAGATGAGCAGTGGGCTGCCCCCTTTTGGGACTTCTATATTTGCATCTTTGGATGAGATGTGGTTGATTATTTTTTTGATGGTAAATGGAAAAAGAATTAATTTGGTGAATAGGGATCTTGAGCCGCTCTACTAGTTCTTATCCTTGATTCATATCCCAGCCTCCTCTCCTGCTAATAGAGTGGTTTGGAATATTTCTTCTAATGGTAGTTTTTTCTATGGCTTCAACCTTTTTTAAGTAGACTTGTATCGTTGGTCCTTCTCCTATGTGGGTGAAGTTGTGGAGTCCGAAGCTTATTCCTAAAATTAACATTTTTTTTGGCTTCTTTGTCAAGATAAAATATTGACTATAAATAATCTTTGAAAGAGGGTTTTTCTATGCCTAATAGATCTTTCTTGTGCAAAGAGGCTACAGAGAATGTGAATCATTTAATTGGGCAAGTGCAAAAAATATGGGGGGCCAATTTGTGGCCAATTTTTTTTTTTAAATTTCATAGCTCATAACGCTAGCTTGTTATAATGCAAGCATGTTATAACACGCTCGCATTATGACTTGGTGTGTTGAGCCTATAATGTGAGTGCATTATAACGTGCTCGCGTTATAAGCCATTAAAAGCAAAAATAAAAGGAAATCGAATCCATTTGCATTGTGACTATTTTTTTCTGCCCGCAGCCAAAAGCCCTTCATTTGTGCGCTCGCGTTCTGGGAGGAGTCATCTTGCAAGCTTTTCATCAAATTATTGTTGTTTCGTTGCTAGAATGCCGCCACGTCAACAAGGAGGTCTAAGAGGTAAGGATTGTTTTTTGTTTGTTGTGAATTTGTTAGTTTTAGGTTGTTTTTTATATATGTTTTGTGTACCTTGGTTTGAGGTATGGTTAGCTTGGATGAGTTGAAATTTTTTGTCATTTCTATTATAGTTAGTATGATTAAGGCAGCTACTTAGATCCTTTTTTATCATTTGAATTTGATGCTTGTGTTCATGTAAAGATTGGTGCAGGTTCCAGTGACAGTTGATATGTTTCACCTTGGCATGTTCCTTTTTCTTCCATAGGTGGCATGTTGGAGGATGTGAAGGAGCATTTTGCTTGATGGTTGTTATCATGGTTGCTTTTGCAAGTATCTTGATGGAGCATAAGAGCATGGTAAAGATTCAGATGGTACACAATTTGTTAAGGGATGCTTTTCCCTTATTTTTGATTCCTATGGGTGTATTTACAATGTTGATGTCAAGTGGGATAATATTAGTATTAAGGTGCCATCCACCTTGCAAATCCTATATCATATGTTATGGTTTCAACATCCTTGGAAAGTGACTCTAGGAACTTCAGGTGTATTGGAAAATGTTTTGTAATATTAATTCTCACCATTGTTTATAATATATTCATAAGGGGTGATGGGTCCACTAGCAACAATAAAGGTGAGTTGTAAAAAAAAAATTAATATTTTTTTCCCCACATGTGGATGCCTAAAATGGGATAATAAAAGATAAGGAAAAGGAAAAATGAGTGACTGTTGGGATTCTCCAAGTGAGAGCTTGGAATGAGGCAACAAGTGTCTCTTGACATTCCATCATTTATTACATTGAATGCAATATTTATCTCTCATGTTTGGGTGCCCAAGTTGGAGGGAAATTATTGGAGCCAAAATTGGTGTGCTTTCACATTATGAGGTGCTATTCCAAGGGTTAGGGAAATTTGGAATGAAGGTTCATATTTGGGAGCCTTTTTTGGGGCTTAATATGTCTTCACACATCTATAAATTCATCCTCTTCAATGTAGAAAAGATGAGCCATAGTTGGATGTAGATTTTCATTGCAGGTACAAGGACAGGTTGAAGCATAAGGAGGCTGTTCACAGGCACACAAGTGCTTTCATAATAGAGGCAAAGAGGAGAATTCAAGTTATTCTATTGTAATCTCATTTGTTTGAAGATAATGCATACTTGGCCTCTCTTCTTGGTGGAGTTTTTTTCCCGCAAGTTTCTCCACATAAATCTTGTGTTATGTAATGCTATTGTGTTTTTGATTTGTGCCTCATTGATGGTATCTTATGGTGATTTTTTTCTTTATATAGTGATGTTATAAGTTCACATAAGGTGGTGTAATTAAGCATTATATGTTGATTGGTTTTTAGTATCATTAAGAAGATGTATCTAATCATGGTAATTTCAAATTACGAAAACTTAAATTTCATATTTGCATATAAGTTTCAAATTTTCATGCTATTGTAACCTAATCCTTGTATCTCGTCCATTGAAATCATTTTTGGATGGAGATTGAAATTCTCAACAATTGTTAATAGAACCTATTTATTTCTCATCACCATAAAGCCTAGGCCACATGAGGAGTAATAAGAGACCACATAATTTTAAGGGATGGATTTCTAGAAGGAGCTTTCAATTGAATAAAAAAATCCCTAAAGGAGTTAGGGAAGACCCAAATGAGATTCCACAAGGAAATAATTTGATCCTAAATGTTATGGGAGAAGCTACAACCAAAGAGAATGTGAAAGGAGTCTTATGATTTACATTCACATAAAGCACATCTATTAGGATAAGAAAAACCCCTTTGACACAAGTTTTTAATAGTAAATTTTTTATCTTGTACAAGAAGCCAAAAGAAGATATTAATATTTGGAATAAACATAGTATTCCAAAGATTGGACCAAAAAGGGGGAGAAGCTTGTTGCTCCAACAACAAACCAAATCCTGAAACGACAAAGTATTTACCATTTAAAGTAGGTTGCCAAATCAAAAAGTCATCCAAGGGATTTAAAGGAAGAAAAATAAAGGAGAGGAGGTGTTGAAAGTTAGCCAAACTCAAATCAATAACAATGAAGTTCTTCCAACCCCCTTGAAAATAATCAACCAAATAGTTGTCAAAATTTCTACTACAATGATCTTTAAAAGGTTGAGCCCAAAAATTAATTATCTTACCATTCCTAAATTTCCATTTGATACCTTTCTCTATGGTGTACATTGTCCTCAAGATATTATTCCAAATTTTTGAGCCCATAGGGGGATCCTCAACTTTTGAAACCTCCTTGAAATTACTATAGCTCAAAAAATATTTATTCTTCATGATATTTGTCCATTCATTCTTTTCAGACATAAGTCTCTAGGAATTTTTGTCTAACAAAGCAAGATTGAATTCCTTTATTTTCCTGATGTCGATACCACCCAAATTTTTGGGTCTGTAAACTTGATCCCAAGCTAGCAAAGGGGTTATCTTCCTTTCCTCAATTCTAGCCTAAAGGAACCTTTTTTGGATTTTCTCAATATTTTTCATATAATTTCTACACACTTTAAAAGGACTCATGGTATAGGCAGGATTATTTTGAAGGGTTGCTTTGATAAGTTAAATCTTACCCACCTAACTAAGAAAAGCCCCTTTCCAACTAGAAAGTTTAGATTGAAACCTATCCAAAATCCCTAACTAGAAAGGATCTGGAACCTTTTTATCACAAAGAGACAAACCTAAATAAGTTGAAGATAAATCACCCATATTATATTAGAAAATTCTAGCAATCTTCAACTAACTTTGTAGAGGTGTATTCCTAAAGAAACTAGTGCTTTTAGGGAAGCTATTTTTTTGACCAAAATCCCTTTCATAGTTTAGTAAAATAGACATGATATTTTTGGCTTCCAAAACCAAAGCTTCCCCCATGATGATAATGTCATCAACAAATTGTTGATGGGAACAAGGAGGCCCTATAGAGGATGGTTGAATCCCCTTTAGAGACCCAACACTAATAGCTCCTTGAATATATCTACCCAAAGCTTCCACCATTATGATAAATAGAAACGAAGAAATCAAATCACCTTGTTTCACCCCTATTGAACTTTTAAAGAATCCTGAGGGGGGGCATTAATAATCACAAAAAACATAGGAAAATGAGCTACACAAATTTTCTCCCAAAGCCAAAACTATAAAACACTCTAGTTAAGAATATCCAATTAACCCAATCACAAGCTTTCAATAAATCAAGCTTGAGGAAAAATCATGTAGATTATTTTCCACAAAAAGAGAATGAATGTTCTCATGCACCAAAATAATGGAATCCAATTTTTTTTCCATGATCAAAACCATTTTTTTGAATGGATATGATATTAGGAAGGAAAAATTGCAATCTCACTACTAAAACCTTAGAAAAGATCTTATATAGAGAGTTGCACAAGTTGATGGGTCTGAAGTCCCTGAAAGATTTAGTACTAGGATTCTTGAGAAGAAGGACAAGAAATGTTGAATTCAACTCTTTAATTAAATTCATACTCCCAAAAAACTCCTTAGTAGCATCCACAACGCCCTTCACCACTATATCCCAAAAATATTGAAAGAAGAAAAGAGGGAAGTTGTCCGACCCAAGCACTTTATTACCTTCAAAAGAGAAGATTGTTGATATTATCTCCTCCTCAGTAGGAATCTTGATCAATATTTTATTGATTTCCTCTTAAACAATTTTAGGAATAACTCTCAAAAATTGGTCTTCACACTCTTGTTCATGTTAAGAATCATCAAAGAGGAGATTAGAAAAGAACTTTGTTGCAACTTGGTGGATTTCCCCTTCCTTCTCCAAAAAAAATCCATTGGTCTGAATGTAATACCCCCATGTTTTTGATACTCTTATGTGTTAGTTTGATACTAGTTTGTGATGGTGATTAGTTCACCGACTTGGTTGTGTGTGGATTCATAGTTTAGTTGGTTGTTGCACTTGACATTATTATGATGATTTATGATACTTTATGTGGTGGTTAGATTATTTGATCATGCTATGGTTTTCTTTAATACTATATATGTCGATGTTGTGATTCTATGATGCTATGTTTTCTGATGTGGCTGTTAGTGAGTCTTGGTGAAAGGACGGAGTAGCATCACTCGCTTGCAAGCGCCCTGCTACCCCACAATTTCCTTTCAAGTGTGTCTGCAATGGAGATTTACATGTTACTTGACGTTTATTTGTATGGAGGAATTGTAGGAATAAAGTCTTGATTCTACCTGTTTCGACAAGACAGGGCGAACATTAAATTAACCCAACGGGTACAATGTTGAAAAAGGGAGTTGATAAGAAAGTGTCCTCGTCCCAAGTCCGTCATCCCGATGTGAGTTTTGTTGTGTCATGGTTTAGGTTTTTCCCTTGTCCTTGTATTGGTTGATTTTTGATTAATTATTTTATTTGTGGTTAGTGGGTATTTAATTAATCTTTATTTTATAAGATTAATTAATGTTGTTTTGTTGCTTTGATTAATTATAAGTTAGTAATATGTTGAATTTTAAATATATTGTAAATTTAAAAGTTATTTAATTAATTAAAAGTGTAAGTAATTAATTTAAATAAATAATGATGGTGATAATTATATATTATCTTTTTCCTGATATTAAATTAGAAAATTATAAGAGAATATCTTGTGAGGATATTATCATGAGAAAATAATTAATTTTTAATTAAAATTGTGAGATAAGTGTGTGCTTTTAAAAGCAAGAAAAGAAGCAATGAATGGAGAGGATTTTTGAGGAAAAAGATGAAGAGCTTTATTTATTATTATTTATTTTTATTGTGAGGGGAGTTTTTAGACACACAAGAGTTTTCTGGTTTTGGGTTTTGAAAAAGAAAAGAAAAGAAAAAAAAAATTGTGTGCTTCTTGGTAAAAATTGTTTTGTAAGAAAAGAAGAGGAGGTTTGGTTCAGAAGGGAGCTAAAGGCAGGAAATTGAGAAGAAGCTGCAGAGGAGACTCTACTTGCAAAGAGGAAGAAAGCTATTGTGGTTGGATTCTACATCGAATGAAGGACTCTAGGTTCCCTAAAGCTTATTGTTTTCTTCTTTTTGATTCTGTAAACAAAATCTTGTCTGCCGTGTTTGAAAATTAAATACTCTATGTTTTGAAAGAGGTGTTCTATGATTGAAAATTTGTGTTGTTAAACCTTTGAGTTTCTCTGATGAAAACTATAGTTAAACCTTTCAAATTTCTTCAATAAAATTGGTTGAGAAATTATTGTTTGGAAAGAAAATCATTTTTGTTAATATGTTGAATTTGCATGCCCAGATGTTTATTGGGTTTGATAATTTTTTTTTTATTAAATTACTTATTTTGAATCTCTTATAAATATATATATATATATATATATATATGTATTAATATATATATATATATATATATACTGTTCTTTTAAAAAATATATATATAAATCAATATATGATTTGGATTTCAAAGTTGTTATATCGAATAAAATATGTTATAAAAAAAATATTTTTTCTAAATTCTGTGTTTTCTTTTTTGTCTGAGAACGAATTTTTTTTAAAAAATAAATATAAAAATAAATAAATTTTATTTTTATTGGGGGTTGGGTGGTCGGCCCAGGCCGTACCTCCCACAGGCCCCGTGGCTGGCTGTACATAGCCACCACCGGCCGCGCATAACAGCCGAGGCTGCTGGGCGCAGTCCAGTGGGGACTGCGTATAACGGTCCCCACACTGCTATATATGGGAGTGTTGTGCGTTTAGCCTTTGCATTTGACTTGGTTTTAATTTGAATTTTTGTGGCATGTTTTGATTATATATATATATATATATATTAATATTGATATTAATATCAATGTTAATATATATGTATATATACTACTGTATATATTACAACGCGTTATTTTAATTATTTTTTTATAATGATTTCAAATATATGATTTTGAAATGAAACTAATTCCCAAATTTAAAACGCAATGATTTAAATTGTTTCTACAGATTAATTCCAAAACTTTTATGCACAAATTTTAATATTATATTTAAAGCTCAAGTAAAGACTTTGAAATTAAATGCATATCATAAATTGATCAACAATTTCACTCAAATACATTCAATCATGTCATAAATAAATTATTAATTGAATAAACTCAAAGATTTAAACACTTTATTGCTCAGACAATTTATTAAGATTTGATACTTATCTTTGGAAATGTGCAGAAGAAATCTTCAACTATTGCTAGAATGGTCCTTGGTTCAGCCTCTTCCGCCTGTGAGCAGTCTGGGAGGAAAGCAGACTTTGCTGCTCTACACGAGTGCTGGTTCAACCGGAACAATGCTCAACACTCGTGCCACAAAACCATGCCTTGGCCAGGACCGTCCTAAGTGCACGCACTTGTACCCTAGGTTGGACACCCACTGTAGGAGTGCCCCTTCTCCGTCCTACTCACAGCCTGCTAACCTTGAAACCCTATTCCCGCAATGTGCTCCACTTGATTTTTCCTCTTTTTTTCATGTCTGTCCTTTTCCAAGTTTCACACGAATGATTTATATATCTTTTAAGGGGTGGTTTCCAAATTCATCACACCCTTTCCCAAAGGTTTCCTTTTTAACAATTATTTAAATAAATAATTAGGCTTCCCCTTTTAAAGAATGTTTATGCAATATTCTTTAATCTCTCTTTTTACCAAAGGATTATAATATCCTTTATTTTTCTCCCCCTTTTTAATTATAAAGGGTTATTTACTAGATTTATTTTCTCTTGGGGAAAAAGTCTCATAACAGATTTAATATATATATTTATATATATATATACACATATATATATATGCATATATGTATACACACGTAAAAAGTGTATATATATATATATAAATGTTGTGAGTATGAAATAATAGATAATTTTCATAATTTGCAATGTTATAGCTTAATTGGGAAAATTAGAAATAAAGCATGTGTTTTTTTTTATTAAATTGAATTTCCTTGAGTAATTGATTTATTAATTTGGTAAAATTTATTGTTCAATGTAATTTGTTTATGGCATTGTTTTATGTAATTGCTTTCTCTCGAGATTATTCATTTAATTCAATTGTGGATTTCTTTTATTCGGGTTTATGTCTTGTGGGAAAACCCTAGAGTTAGTTTATCCTGATATAGGAACTTAAGTTGTTGATTAGGAACTTCCAGAGGTGGGGATACTGATGTTTATTTTGATCTCGTATTCTGATGTTTGGCCTATGTTTTGACTATGGTTGTGATTTGAGTTACACATGGATTGTACCGTTTATGGATGTGTTTCATTTAGTTTTGGAGAGATGGTTATGCCTCGCGAATGTTCCATTTGTTGGTTTAGTATTTCTTGTTGGTACAATCCTTTTGTGTTGGAGATGTTGTGTTTGAGTGTCTAGAGAGAGTGGCTCTAAGTGGGGGTCGGCGCACAAAGGGGTTGTCAGGGTCACGTAGAGTTAAAGTAATAAGTGATAACCTAAGTAATTAATTATGGGTGGCTGGTTTAAACATTAATAAGATAATTATGATGCCTCGTATGCCTGTTAGTGCTATCATAGACTAAAGGGGACTAAGAAGGCCATGATTAGCAAGATCATTTCCTTGTCTTCATGAGAGGTTAACGATTTCACATGAGTAACCCTATGGAGTGGTGCCTTGAGATAGGCTGTCAGGAGAACCATAGATGGAGGCGACACCTTGAACTAGGTTGTCTAGATAATCCATGTATATATGGAGGCGGCTACTTGTGATAGGTTGTCTGGATAATCCATGTAAAGCCATGCGATGACACTCTCCTCTAGCATTCCATTTGAGTTGTTTTATTGAAGTCCTCTAGAAGTGGTTTATTGTTGTCTTTTGGTAATTTATCGTTGTTTAGTTTTGAGAGTGGTCTTTTGATATTATGTTATCTTGTCTGGAGTTAGTCTTGTGTTACTGTTGATGTGCTTGGTCGGGGATCCTTCCTTGTTTACTCCCAGCATGAGGGTGGTTGGGTGGAACGTGCTATACACCCCGTTGGGTCCCTTTGGATGCAGTTGTATCTTTCAGTGCAGGGTTTTGCGGATGCTATTGATCCAGGATTCATATGTTCCATATGTGTATTTGTACTATAGATGTATTTCATTTATTGTTGTATCACTCCCATGTGTGTTGGGAAGTTTTATGATGTAATTTGTATATGTGATTATTGAGATGTATTTTCTGACGGATGTATTGTACTATCAAACCATGTGATTCATTCTTCTACTACCATTTGTAAACATTGTTAAGTTGTGTTGTATCTGTGGAAATATATATACTTTATATCTTTATGGATATCATGAATGTATGTCTTAATGATGTTGTGGGCGAATGCATTTACGTTATTGGTTTTTAATGTGTAATTTATTATCATTGTTATGGGTTAGTTTAGTAATGTCACCTCGTGTACCCCAAGGGATTTAGTTGTGCAACTTAGAACATTGTTATGTTGGAATACTTAAGTATAATTCTTATGTTCTTTAAAAAAAAATTGTTGCATTTTTAGTTGTTCCTTTGGGGTTTGCGCGGTGGGGCGTTACACTAAACAACTTTAATTCTTTTAATCGCCCAATGCTTAAGAGAAGAAATGTGGAAAAACTTGGTATTTTTTTCACCACTTTTGAGCCAAACCACCCTAGATCTTTGTTTCAAAAAATCCTCCTCTTTGGTTATAATATCATGAAGACAAACTAAAAGGTCATTTTCCTGAAGCAAAGAATCCACACATTTATCATGAATCTCCTTATGAACCTCATCCAAACTATTCTTAATAGTTTCCTTTATTTTAAAAATTTGACCAAAAGATACTTTATTGCAATATTGTACATTGGTTTTGATATAAGATAGTTTCTTAGCCATCTTGAACATGGAAAATCAACTAATTTTAATCTTCCATCATTATTTTAATGTATTCTTAAGATCTAGTGCCAAGCCACATCTTCTCAAATATAAAGACAAATTGTTTCTTTCTACCCACCCTTTTAGTAGAGAAAGAAATCAGGAAATGGTCTGATCCAATTCAAGTAAGAGTTGAAAGAGAGCAAGATTAATTCATGTACCAATTCATATAGGTAAGAGCATGATCTAGATTAACCTAGATGAGATCCACACCCACTTGGAAATTTTACCAGGTATAATAGTGTCTTGTAGGTCCAATTCAAAGAGAGCACAATCATGAATAAAATCCATCAGGTCCAATCTACTATCCAAAAGAGTTTGAGATCCTCCCATTTTTTTAGCTTCTTTGAGAGGGATATTAAAATCCCCCATAACCAACCATGAACTCTCATAAAAAAATTGTTTAAAAATACTTAGATTATTCCAAAGCCTTTTCCTTTCCTTCTTGTTATTAAGAGTTGTAAGAGAGGGGGACCAACCACGTCAAGGCTCCAGGTTATAGAGAGCCGAGAATGGAGGGATGCCCTAACTTACCTCACTCTAAAGGATGTCTTAGGGTAAAGATTGAGAATGATGAGCACTATAATGTACTTCTACCACCCTATAGATCTTGAACTTAGGTTTGGGCTAGGAGAGTTGGTTTTTGGAGTCGGTACTGTCTTAGAAAGCTCTCTGTTTAGGGATGACATCACATTTTTGGGATGACGACGCAGTGCGTTGACGTCTCTTGGGCTTACTGGTGTCCATACGGCCAGAAAATAGTGAACACAATAAAACTGCCAAAAAGACCTATTGACAACCTAGCTAGTTAATTTAGATGGAAAAAACATAATGAGAAAGTATATGAAATAGATACTAAAATGATAAAGTAAATAAACAAGAACTAGGGTGACGAAGATAATCTCACAAAAGTGTCTGTTTCCTAGCTGGCTCCACACGTATGTCCACCTACACACACACAAGAAGGGGAAAAATTTTGGGGCTATATAAGGGCCTCCCTCAGTCAGACCCCTATTTTGGTGTTTCCACCTCCACGAACAGCCAAAAAGCAACAAAGTAGAATGTGGGATAAAGGAAAGAAGAGAGAACAAAAACACTAAAAATAGTATTATGCTACCTCTATCAAATCAAAAAGGAGAGGAGTGAAACATTACCACCTCCACCTAAAAGCTCACTATCCAATGGAGAAGAATATGGACTTGGAAAAGTCACGATACCTGCAACTGTGATGAAGGGGGGTCTCACAAGACTCCAAGCCCACGCTTTTATGGCTTGCTTCACACTTGCTATGTGGAGTTGATGGAGTGTTGCTATTACAATGGAGTGTTGAAGTGTTGCTTGAGAGTGAAGTGAATGCTCGAAGTGCTAAGAGATGGATTGAGAATGTGTGTAGAGATTGCAACAAGATCAAATGAAGTGAGAACGAATGAATTTTAAGGAAGAATAGGGCATTTCGGGTTGGTTGGTCGAAGAGGGACATTACAATTCATTGCCAATTGGGAGAGTAACGCATCTACCAACTTCAAATGCAGGAATCCATCAAGGACGACAATGAGCCGCACAGATGTCTATGCATTGCACGCGCGTCCCTGGAAAATATTATATCACTGACACAAAGGACAAATGCCAAGTGGAAGGAAGGTAGTTGGGTGATGTGGAATTTCGCCTTCAGATTTGATTTTCTAAGGTGAGGGTGTGTGAAAGGGGAATTTGTGTAAGGGGTACAAATTAACTCCTATACAGGAGCATATATATTTGAAATAATCCAAGTAGTATCATCTTGTAAATGATATAAATGTGTTGCTAAATGATTAGAATCTTCAGTCAGAGCAACTCCTTTAATAATCCTGGGATTCTAGAAAGTAGCAATCCCACCTAAAGCTCCATCAAAACTCTTCCATGAAAACCACAATCCTTGAAGAGATGATTTTTAATCTTTTCCATCTTATCTCACTGCATTTTGGCTTCTTAAATAAGTAAATATCATGTTTTCGATCCCAAATAAGATTGAATAGGAAGTCATATTTATGAGTGTGATTTAACTCCTTGATGTTATAAGATATAATATTCATTATTCCTTGTTTGAGGTGCTCTTTGAACACATTTCAAAAAGGGTTTTCTAAACCCCCTCTGCAATTTCCTTTTTCTTCTCCTTTTCTCTATTTTTTTGGGATTAGGGTCTATCTTGACCCTTCTGCTTAGATCCACAATCCACTTTTTGATGATTTCTTATGATCACTTCTTGGGTACAAGGCGATGAATTTTGAGATTTTTTTCTTATTCCTACCTTTTACCACAATAAAAGGTTTCTTAATAGGGGCTTCCAAAGCTTCCCCCTTAGATTCCTCATTCAAATTAAGCCCCTGCAGACCATCACTCTAGAATGATGAAGGGTTTCAAAACAACCACCCTCACCTTCCTTATTCAACCTAAGGCTAACCTTGCAAACTTCCTTTAGACTCTGGTCCTTGTCAAAATTTCCCACTTTACAAGCCACAAAAAATTATTTCCATAAGAACTCATTTTCCTTAAGAGAATAAGGAGAAGAAGCCCCCAAAACATTAAGAGATCATGATTTCAGGATCAAAATTTTCATTTCCTTCCTTATTTTTGTATTCTCTGGCCCTCCAACCCCTCCTCCAAAGCCTTCCCTAAAATTTTAGAAACCTTCTCAGAATAAAAGACTTTGTTTGCAAATTTCCCATAGTTTTCCCTCCAAACTTTCAACTTTGGTTTGGATTTTTTTTCCCAATGACCCATCTTTTTACACAAGAAGCAAGAAAAAGGAATAGATTCAAACTCCACCAAATTATCCCAAATACCAAGTTTATACCTTATCTTGATCTAATCAAGCAGGTTGGTGGACTACTCCACACTAGTTCACATATATTGGAATAGAATAGGTTCCTTTTGGAGATAGTCATATCATCAATAGACAATAGTTGTCCAAAAGCACTAACAATGCCCTTAAAGACTTCTTCATCCTAGAATTCCATAGGAAGACCAAGTAATCTTACCCAAATAGGAACCATATTGAATGAGTAATTTGAAGCATCAAACCTTGGTTCCTATTTCTTTAAGGCCAAAGTGGATTTACCAATGAGCCATGACCCTCTGGAAAGGATATTCCCCAAATATTCCTCATAGGAGAAAGAGAAGGAAAATAAACCTTTAGCCATAGCCACAATATCAACTTTCCCTTTAGTTCTCTATTTCTTAAGGGCCTAAGATCTTACCACATCAATATTTGGTCTAGGCCCCAAGAATTTACCCACCAAAGTAATCTCCACAAGAGAAACACCCTTCTTAATAAGATAATCAAGAATAGAAATGATGACCTCACTTGAAACAAGATTCAAAGAAAATTAGACCAGAAAGAGCTGACCATTGAGGGATTTGTTTTGAAAAAAGGTTCTCAACAAGTCCTTCAGAACCTTTTTGACCCCCATCACACAAACCTAGGCCATTATCCTTAGAAGAGGAATCAAATGACATACCTCCAAGGTCTAGAGGTACCTCTATTTCAACACCATCCTATAGTTTTTTCCCACCACCTAACACCTCTAGGACAAGGCCTACCACTGGGCCCTCACTTGTTAATGGACTAGAATTGACCACCACTTTAATAGAACTGCAACCACCATCCAACCTCCCACTGTCTACAACCCTACCACCATTCAGATTCAAACCAATATTTCTTGCTTCTACTCCCACTCCTTCCGCCATTTAATGCTATTGGTATTGTTATTTTAGAACAATATTCATAGAGGAGTTGTTTCCCCTAGGAAATATTAGCATTTCCCATGAATAGAGGGTGAGGAATAAGAGAAAGGAAAACACTATGGTTTGAGATAGTGTATGATAGACTAAGATAAAGAAAATGTCAAACCATGGTATATAGAACAAAAAGGAAGATATAATATAATAGAATGCAAGGAAAATATAATAAAATAGACATAGTTGTAGGCATTTGTAGATTGCATTATAATATTGTTCTTGTAAGTGAATTTAGAAAATAAAATAAGAGAATGTGCATGGAAAGGAATGCCCAAGAGTAGGGAGTGGGAGGAATGTAGGAAACAAATAATTTTTTAGATGAAAAAATAATGCATTTAAAAGATCATCATAGAAGTAATAAGAATCACAGGGAAATAATATAGAGAATAAGGAAATTCATTAATGGGAGATATAAAAATAAAATTGGAAAATAATTTACTCCATAAGTAAAAAATTGGTGGCATGTGTATAAGAATGCACATGGAAAATACATGAATGAAGTATATAGAAACAAGCAACACAAGATAAGTATCATATTAACATGTGCACACAAAAAAATTAAAGAGGGAACTAAGGGTTCTATAAAAGTGGATTCAATCCTAATATTATAATAATATTATGATCACTAAGTTGGGTCATCATCATCCATCTCATAGAACAACACATACATGAAGGAAGAAACATGAAGTAAGAGGTAGAAAAATAACATGAATAATTAGAAAGTTGTGATATTTTTGGATCAACATAGAAAGGGTGTGATACCCTAATACTTATCATCATCCCAAAAATTCATGAAGAGGAAAGGTACAAAGAGTGTAGATGAACCAAATAAGCATCATTCATACATGTTGAGGGACAAGGAGAATAAGAGAATCAAGAGAGAGAGTGGAAGTAAATGACATAATATTGTAGAACTAGAGAGTATTCAACCAATCATATCTATATAATAGTCATCTAGAGAATTATCATTCCTAAAGTACTTGGTGGAAATAAAAGTGGTCCACTTAGATAAGGGGCTCAAAATTATTTGTAAAGTTGTCAATAAAAATAAATGCTAGTGAAGGTATATGTAACTTAGATTATAACATGTTATCCTTAAGATGAGGAGGAACACCTATACATGTAGGGGTAATAGGAAAATAATAATAATAGTAGAATTAAAAAGAAGGGGAGGGGTATCCTTTTAATGAATGTACTAATTGTAAGAATGTGGGGCTCAAGGACAAATAATATTGTAAATAATAGGATCCTCATAATGAATGTCATTATTAATAGTAATGGGAGTATCATAAGAAGGTGGTAAGGTCTCCACAATGATAATAGGTAAATATAGGGAAGCTATGATAGGTGGGTGTCAGGTGAAATTAGAGGTAGAGACATTAAATAATCTAAGAAGAGTGGTGTGGAGTATATAGATAGAATTTGAGGGTAGGGTAATTTTTTTTTTTTTGGGTGGAGTAGAGGAGGATGTTGATGTGCTAGTGACTAAAGAGTGGTTGTAATAGTAGGAGTAGGAAAGAGAGGGGGAATTGTAGAGGGAGGAGGAATAATATGGGTTTTTGGTTGGGAAAGACATGGATTAGGTTTGGGTTGGGTAGGAGAAACTTGAGGTTACTTATTCTTGGGCTAGTATTTAGGTCTAAGACATGCAATCATACTAGAAGCAGTAGGAGAAGAAGGCTATAAAATTTCTATAACCTCATTTTTACACAAGTATAGAATGATTGGGTTAGGAGGATGGGTAGATAAATTTGGTAATAGTATGAATATGTGTTAAATATTATTTATAACACCTAAATAATCCAAATAGTATATCATGATTTTGAGTCATCCCACAATAATGGGTCCCAAACTTGGGACGTCCTAATTTTTTCCTGAAATCACATATTTTCTAGAAAAAGTAATGATTAAAGCCTTGAGGGGTTCCATCTAAAGGATTTTAATTGAAAAGGGTTAGATAAGACCCCCTTAGATAAAAAAACCATTGGATAGAACCCCTTTAGTCTTAAATCGTACCCACAAATCAATCTCCTTCGCACCTAACAAAATGCTGACAAAAAATCACTTTTTATTTACCTTTTGAGGGATCAAATAAAGTAATTTAGATATTATGTTTTGTAAGTATGTATCCCTTATCACAAGCTTTCCAAAAAGTATAATCTTAAATTTTTTTTAATTTTATTATTATATCATTATTTTATTTCTTGTGAATATAGGTTGTTCGCCAAACATCAAAGTATTTGTTTCACACACGCGAAAAAATAGAAAAATAGAGAAAAAAATATAAAAAATAAGTGTACACTAGGTATTGGTGTCCTTATTTCAGAAGAAAAAATAAAAATAAAAATTCAATACATAAAAACAAGTTATGTGTTATGGCATACACGTGTCCAATTATAATTACTCTGACTTTGAAAAGTGATTAAAAAAATTATGGAACAAAAAATTATGAAAAAATATCTATGCACTAGATATTGATGTTACAAATCTATATTTTTAAAATTATAATTGTATCCTTTCAATAAAAAAATTATGTGTTACAACATAAATGTCACTTTTTAAAAATGTTGTTTACTATAAAAACAAGCTATTAAAATTTACATAAAAAATTATAATTTATTTCTAATTTTTTAAAAATATATATATTTAGAATCTACAAAAAAATACTCACAAATCACTAGTTCACATCATCTCCAAATTAGTAATGGTTTAGTTGCTATAGGTTTCATAAAGTGAAAATTTGGTAAAAAATGTTGATTTCAATGTCCTACTTTGACCAAAAAGTGGGACATAGTATTGTGGGTTGACCCTATTCCTATGGTGCACTCATAGGTTTAAAAATTAAACAATCAATAGAGACGCCCAACTCAAAAATGGGTTATTACTCATGATGCCATACTATTATCACCTTATTACCATGTATAAAATTTAAGCCCTAGTGAAGTAAAATGGGGGAAACTTGGGCTTGGTCAACCCATAAAATTCCCAAAGGAATGATAAATTGATCCAAAGTATTTATAATATGGCAACAAATATCAAGTTTCTTTAGACCAACCTAAATAGCAATAATAGCACGCCCTAATATTTCAATGAAAGTTCCATTATATCATTGTAATGAGTTTAAACTTTGCATAAGTCATCATGATGATGGATATTTTATAGGTAATTTTTTATTATGACTTTGAAACCATAGTTTGTTCCCCAAGAAACCCATATGTGATCTTATACATAATTGGGACTTTAATATAAAGAGACTCGTGATATCCATTCTCTTGAATCTCAATAAGTGATAATGTGACATGAAAGAATGATTAGAATAATAAGTGTATGTGTTAAGAGAACCAATAAAATCATTGAAGTGAAAAGGAGGTAACCATTTTGCTATCACTCTTGCCTCAATTTTACAGGATGAGATAAATAAACATGACAATATGATGGACCTGAGCTAGCAAAAGCAGGATGCTTTCAAATTCCTCATAGAGGAATAGGAAAATCTTCCCAAGTATTGTGCCCTTATTGTTTATTTTATTTTTGGTTATTACTATATTGTTGTTTTGTTTTCTCTTTGTTGTCATTGGTTGGTTTGTGGCTTGTGACCCTGGACTTTTTATTGCTTAAAACTCTTTTCCCTTGGGGCCTTTTGTGTAGGGGTACAATGCCCTGTAAATTGTTCTTACCTTATCAAAAACTATATAGGAGAGGATGAAGAATATGAAAAATAAAGTGCAAGAGAATCTTCATGAGAAGGATTAGAAAGTTAGAAACCTTGGGAATGTGATCTAAAGTGTTTGGTTTATTTTTTTATGGAAAGGGTTCATATATGTAGGTTTTGGTTTGAAGGGGCTATAGATTATTACCTTTCTCATTATGAGAAACAGTATGTATGGCATTATTATCTATATGATCTAGCATCTTATGTTGTAGGTCCATACATATCTACATTTCATGGCCAAGAATTTGATGATACTAGAAAAAATCCTTTGAATTATCCCCATGAGATAGAGGAAGAGAGGTATGCAAAGGATGAATGGGAGGAAGAGTGATAATATTTTTTACTAATATTTGATTCATTCTAGAGTGGATCATATCCACTAATTAGGTAAAATTATAGGTATATTATGGATTAAATAAAGATAATTAGAAGGGTTGGAAGGAGACAAATTAACATAACTAAAATTGGCTTTATGTTCCATTTTTTAGAAGTTTAGACTAGAATTATTCTTAAACGAAATTTAGAAAATGTAGAAGGAAAGGTAGAGGAAGTGGAAATAAGAGTAGAAGTAGAAGGAGTGGAAGAGTGATCATAAGATAGATTATAAATATTTCAATCTTGATTTAACAATTCCTCAAGATAGCATAAGGATAAAAAAAAGTGCAATGCTTGAAAATGACCCAATCTTGTATGAGTGCTAGAAAATTATCAGCATATATTCATCAAGTATCATCATTAGGCAAGTGTAAACACATCTTAACAATAATAGATGTGAAAAAAAGAAGAAAATTACCCACCTATTTTGTGGGCTCTTTCTTCTAGTATATAAAATCAACAAAATTAATCTTAATCCTATTTATACTTGAAAGTGTCTAAGGAATTCCTAAGAAAGATCAAATAAGGAATAAATAAAGATATATAGAAGAGAATAAAACCATTAAAGGGAATAGTCCTTGAGAATCATTAGGAGATTTATAAGGATGTGATCATCATAAGTAAGATTTTACAAGTTACATCAAAAGACTAAAAATGTGTTGCACTTAAGTATATACGTAATTCAGTATATATGTATATATATACATATATATGTATATATTCATTAAAGTTCTATTTTTTTAAAAGAATTACAGAATGTAGATTCTTAGCTTAAAACTAAATAAACACACACATATATATACATTTATTTTGCACCGCATATTAAAATTACATATATATATATATATGAATCTATATCGAATGCTTTCAATAAGCCAAGGAAAAACTACAAATCAGTGGTACATTTACAAAACAGAATATCAAGGAAATGTATGTCTGCTTATGGAAAAAGACATCAATTATCAAAAAAATGGAGGCCATTCAAAATTTTCATCACATTCACTATTCTTCAGTTACTAAACACAGAATGGTTACATCAATAGCCTAAGAATATTAAAAAAAACAAACTACAAACTGTTGAATATCCAAGTTACTGAGGGGGGTGAATCAGTATCTTCTTAAATTTTTTGAATAAATACCATACAATTATTCTAATGCATACAATAGCTAAGATAAATAAGAGCATTAACAGAACATGAAATCATAAAGCACATGAACACTGAGATTTTAATGTGGAAAACCCAAAATGGGAAAAACCATGGTGAGTGTTAGCTCACAATATAGTATAACTAGTTAAAAGATATTACAAAATGGGGTGGCTCACTGCCAGGGCTCACTGTCCAAAAATTAGAGGCTCACTACCTACAAAATTACAATGACAAAATGGCTTACAGCCAGAAAAGAATTGATAATGTACACCTAAAAAGTGTTGATTCAGTTCCAATAAAGCTCAGTAAACTGACTTGACACACTTCATCATATTCACACTTCTTTACATTCGCATTCACTACTCCATCGTCTATCACCCAGTCTTCAAAAACTATCCAATATATATACTCGATCCATCCACAAGCATCAATTAGGTTGGCCTAATTAGATGCAACTCTTGTTTATCAAAAATACCAACTGCCGGCTTTAGGATTTCACAAAATATTTCCAAAAAAAATCAACCGCTCAACACGCTACATGTCGACATGTCCCTAAGATAGGTCACACATATATCCGCAAAACAAGGTTAATTCACCATTACATCATCTATCCATTAGGTTGGCCAAAGATAGACCTAATAACATGATTGCAATTAACAAAATAGTGTTGATACACCATATGAGCATCTGAATATGTGAGATTTTGAATGTACATGCTCCCAATATCCATGCACCATCTTCTCGTCTTCTTTCTCCTTTTCACCTTCAGTGCGCTACGGAGGAGCATCATCATGCTTTTCAGGCTCAGCTTCACCTTCATTCTACTTCTCCATTTCTGAAGGATCATTTTCCACACCTGCATCATTTTCAACATCAATGTCTTCAGAAGTACCTACATCATTTGTACCAGGAGGAATACCTTCCTCAACATTTTTAGTAGAAACATCTTGATCGGTCTTAAGCAAGCCATATTTCTTTGTTGTATCCCGAATCACTTCTGCAGTTTCCTTCTTAATCTTCTTTATTTGCTTTTTATCCCTAGTCATTAGAATATTAACCTGTTTCTCCATCTGAAACATATCTGCACATATCTTTTTCAAAGTTTCAAGATCAGCTAGGGTCAGAGAAGACCCAATTTTATCAAATGCATTATTCTTGATTTACTCTTCAGGTTCAACAACCTTTGATCTCCTTTTCATCAAGTCTTCCCACATATTCTCAAGCACATCTTTCTTCACATCATCCCACTTAACTTCCAAGATGATAACATATTGAATGACAACTAAAATTAATGTTTTCTTATCCTCTTTTCCAACATTATCATAATATTATATTGTAGGCTTCATCATGTTTTCAAAATGTAATAAAGTATTGAGAGTTACCTCTAATTTGAAACGGGGGCAAGGACTTATTGGAATGTCCTTTTTTTCTCCCTGGTCTGGGGAGGCTTCTTTAGACACTTTGGTTTTCTTCGACTCTAGTTTGGTGTGTACATGAACACAAAACTCTTGTTCTTCCTCTTCATCAGAAGATGACAAAACATGCAATCTCTTAGAACCAATACCAACTTTCTTAGAAGCACCTTCACCAAAGGATAAACTTCCTCTTCTTTTCCTTACCAATTTTGCAGTAGGATCCTCTTCCTCTTCATCTTTATCATCTATGACACTAAGCTTTTTCTCCCTTGTAGATTTTTCTTTCTTTCCTCTTTTCCCAGGGGCCATCGGAGGAGTTTCTTTCCTTTTCCTAGATCTAGTAGTAGGTCCAGAGAAAACTAGGCCTTTACCTTTATCAACAATACTAGGTTCAACTTTTACTGCAGGAGCTGCAGAGGGTTTAGAAGGATTAGTCCTACCGAATCTCCTCAAACCTGATGATTCTCCCTCTAGCTCTTCTCTCTTAGCCTTTCCAAGTGCAATCTGCTCATCAGTGAATCCAACTTCTCTAAGCTTCTTTTCCACATTCTTTCTTATTATTGGCTTCTTGTGTTCCATGTGGACCTCCATACATTTTTCTACATAAGTGCCAATTATGGGTTCATTGGGATCCTTTGGACTTTTCAGCAACATCTGTACATAACCCTCAGCTTCATCTTCTGTAATTTCATATCCTAATGGCTGAATCCATATGGCTCAAGGTTTGACTGCTTCAATCATGCATTAATTAGAGGAAACATGAAATATGATGTCATTTTTATATTTCTCAACAATTTTCCTCAAAATCCTCTCTCTCTCATTCATGTTCCTCTTAAATACAACAAAGAATGCTATTAGAGCATTATCTTTGGTCTTCAAATAACCTAGATTGTGTGAGTTATCAAAAATATGATGTTCCATAGGTCTAGATGTATCCCAAAAAACCATATCATCCCTTCTAGGAAGTCTTTTCAGAAAGTAGAATAACAGACACATAATCATAGATCCAAATTTAAATGCATACTTCTTTTCTTTGGTCGACTTTAAATTCTCAAGCAACTATTGTTGGAGAAGTTCACACAAGTCATAGTCTACACCATTAAATACCATATCAAAACCAATATAAATAGTTGTGGTTGAAACACAGTTCTTTCTATTGGTGAAGTAAATTTTATGACCAATCATGATAGCGGTGTACTTCACAGTCAGATTAGTGATCGTCTTCGCTGTAAGAGCTCTCTTATTGTATTCAATGCGAGTGAGTTCTATCACAACCTCATTCTTCATGGATTTCAACATGGGTAATGGTATGTGGATTCCTAATTTGGACACTTAATTTATCCAAATTCATCCCCTTTCATCTTATTTTGTTAATTAAATAATATTGCTATATTTAATTAATATATTAATTCTAAAATCCTAAGGTATTTAATCAATAATACCTTATCTCTTTAATCCTTCCATCAATTGAATTAAATAAATATCACATTTATTTAATTCCTCCTCATGTCACATCCTCCATCATTTTTATCTTATCCTAATCCTTCTTCTAATCCCATCATTAGGATGTGCACATGCCTAATCCTTGATTAGGAGGTGTCACATCCTCCAACTTTTGCAAGTTGGCCTCTAATCTCTCTTAGCCACCTAACCATCCTCTAATCCCTCACTAACTAGCCTAATCAACCTCTCAAGGAATTTTTAATTCCTTTTATCCTTCCAAGGAATATTAAATTCCTTTTCTCTTCCCCATGTCCTTTATGACATGTGTCCTTAGTCAACCCTATTAAAGGCTTTCTCCTTTTGGACAAGGCACTCCACTTCCCCATGTGAATTTTTAATTCACCTTTTAATCCCCCAAGCACCCAAAAGGAATTTTTAATTCCTTCACTTCTTCCCACATGTCCTTCACTTATTCTTTATTCTTTCCCATCTCCCCATGAGAATATTTGAGGAATTTTTAATTCCTCACATGTCCTCTCACCCACATGGGGACAAGTACCTCCTTTATGAGGAGATCTTGTCCAATCCCAAGGTACTTTGTACCCCCCTCCATGTCATGTCCTATCCTTCCACCTCATGTCCACTTCACCTTTTAGGGCTATCTCACATGCCACATGTCAAGATGTGAGGGCTTGTGAGTTCTCAACTCACCTTAGCCCTACATCTTGATATTTGGGTGGCTTAATCTTGACCCTCCATTTTCCCTAGGAATTCTCAAAATTCCTATAAATACCCCCTCTTTTCTCTCATTTTGGAGAGATCATTTTTTGCTAGCCAAACTCTTGCAATTTTGTTTCTCAACTCTTACTTAGCCATTTTCTTGTGTTCATCCACTTGCACTCATCCTCACAACTCCATTTTGCTTGCATCCACTTGCCATCCAAGGAGCATACACATCAAAAATCGAAGGGCCAACCAAAGGATCGATTCAAAACAAGGTATAACATTCCATTTGTTGCTTTTGTCTTGTTTTGTTTCCAACTTAGGCTAATCTTGAGGTGTAGGTCGTTTTGGTGTTTATTTGCGCTCTTTAACTTGTTGCTTGCTTTCTAACGCTCACATTCGACCTATCACGTATGGTGTCACAAAGTCTAGTAACAACCCCAATCACCTCCTTAGTTATCAGGTGAGGTCGGCTAGTCCACAAGAATTTATCATGTATTCTGCTAAGAACAGGTTTCACATATATATCATCAACCATGAAACTGAAATTGGGAAAGTAGTTCCATCTATCCAATCTCTTCGCAACCAGGTTCAAGTATTCAGGTTTCACCAAGAAATTATCTCTAGTGAGCTCATTCTGCCAAATATTGATCAATTTGTTGTGATTGAATTCATCTTTTTTTACTCGGATGTACATTCTTATGTCCTTGGTCGGCATAACCCCATGAGGGATTGATGAGAAGGCGCCCATAGGGTCATCTTCAAAGGCCATATAATATTTCCTATACGATGGTCTAGGTATTTCCAAAACTTTAACAACTACAGGGGTTTCCATTCTTCACAATTTCAAACTCAACCAATTCAAAAAGACGATCCACACAAAGCCACAATTGCACAGAAAAGTAAAATACCTTTTTCTTCATGAAGAACCAGAACTAGGGTTTGCACAGCTCAAACTCCAAATCACCTCAAGAACGCTCCAAAATTCTCTTTGATTTCTTCAAATGCACAAGTGATTAAAATTCCTTACACATTTACTTTATAAAACAACAATCTACCCTAATTCACATTAAATGTGGCAGATTTCAAAAAGATGCTAAAAAATCTTCTTCTCTGCTAAGAAAAACCCTAATTTGCTTCGTAAATGATTATGCCTTCATATTTTTTTCTGGTTCCACTTGCATAACCTTTAACTAACCATTTATTACCACATATCTTCGTTCCAAAAATTGATAGGCCAAAAATCAAGGGGTTCGAACAATTTTGTATTAAAGCTCCCCCTAAGACTCTGCTAGGTCTAATTCCCAGAGGAATTGTCTATACAGGATGAGGGCACAGACACATTTTTCATCTCAGTCTCTTCTTTCTTCCTCCAAATATTATTCATTTCTTGCTTAATCTCATTCTTTTCAACTTTCTTCACAGGTACATTCTTTTCTACTAGATCAGTTTGCTTACCCTTTTTGTTTCTACAAACTCTTGAGATATGTCCCAGTTTGTTACAATTATAGCAGACAACATTTCTCTTATTAGTTTGACTTCCATTGACTCTTGTTTTGCACTGATTAGCTTTATGTCCATACTTATTGCAAGTATAGCAGTAGCCATTAAAGGATTGATTTACTCATCCTCCATTAAACTAATTCATCATCCAGCTTCTGCATTCATTAGCCCTACGTCCAATTCTTTTGCATGCAAAACATTGACCAGAGAAGGAACCAGGAAACTGATTCATCCTACTCCTACATTTTGCTGCCCTGTGACCAAATTTGTTACATGAAAAACAAATAACATTGAAGGATGGATACCTTTGTGCATTAGGTTGTCTCACAAGTGGTCTCCTAGCAAAGTTCCTTGAATTTCCTTTATTTTGAGTCTTCTAGTTATCCTTAGAGTTTTCACCTCCTTCCATTCCCAAGCCACCTTTGTCTTTGCTCAGTTTATGCCTTGAAATCAACTCATCAAGCTTGTCTGAGCTAGATTTGAAATTATTTTCACATAGTTTCGCTTTCTCCAAATCTACTTTTAGATTCACCACTTCTTGTTCAAGCTTAGTGCACTCATCAGACTTGCTTTGTACAATTTTATTCAAACATTCTCCAATTTTTTTCTTCTCTTCTACTTGCACCTTCAAACTAGTAATTTCTCCATTAGCCTGCTTCAACTGATCAATTACTTCCATATGCCTTTCTTTGAACTTCTTCAATTGCTCTTTTAATTTCCAGATACATTCATTTGCATCTTCAAGATTTTCTTTTAGATCTCTATTTTCACTTTCAACTTTGTCAAGATCTTCAAGTGCAGCCTGAAGCTCTTCTTTATCATTCATTTCCTCCATCTTCAGGATCTCCCTCAAGCTATTAGGCTTCTCCGAAGGAACCAAGCTCTAATACCAATTTTTGAATATCCAAGATACTGAGGGGGGGGTGAATTAGTATCTTCTTAAACTTTATGAACAAATACCATCCAATTATTCTAATGCATACAATAGCTAAGATAAATAAGAGAATTAATAGAACATGAATTCATAAAGCACATGAACACCAGGATTTTTACGTGGAAAACCCAAAATTGGGGAAAACCACAGTGAGTCTTAGCTCAAAATATAATATAACTGGTTAAAAGATATTACAAAATGGGGTGGCTCACTGCCAGGACTCACAATCCAAAAATTAGAGGCTCATTGCCTACAAAATTACAATGAAAAAATGGCTTATAGCCAAAAAATGAACTGATAATGTACACCTAACAAGTGTTGATTCAGTTCCAATGAAGCTCAATAAACTAACTTGACACACTTCATCATATTCACACTTCTTTAAATTTGTATTCATTACTCCATCGCCTATCACTTAGTCTTCAAAAGCTATCCAATATATATACTCGATCCATCCACAAGCATCAATTAGGTCGGCCTAATTAGATGCAACTCTTATTTATCAAAAATACCAACAGTCGGCTTTAGGCTTTCACAAAATCTTTTCAAAAAAAATTCAACCGCTCAACACACTACATCATGTCGGCATGGACCTAAGATAGGTCACACATATATCCGCAAAACAAGGTTAATTCACCATTACATCATATATTCATTAGGTCGGCCAAAGATAGACCTAATAGCAAGATTGCAATTAAGAAAATAATGTCAATACACCATAAGAGCATCTGAATATGTGAGATTTTGAATGTACGTGCTCCCAATATCCATGCACCATCTTCCAAAACCACAAGCAAAAAAATAAAAAACAAACGATTGTGGACCAAAATACCAGAGGATGTAAATTTCATATCGGTTTAGATTGTAGTCCAAAATACCGGATCAAATTCAAACTTAATCTTGTAGTTGCAACTCATATAACATGGTGACATAAATGACAACACAAACCAACAAAATGAGATGTTCTTCATTCTTCCAACACAAACACATTAACCATTATCTACAGTGTGGTCACTAGATATGGGCGAATCCCTACAAGCAGTTATAAAGCTTAAGTGAAAGCATTGAATTAAAATCGCCCTCTAAAATAGGGACTCAACTTATAGAATGCTTAATTGAATTCCAAGAAAGAGATTCGACTTGCTGGTTGTCAGAAGGAAGGCGTTGGAATGAGCATGAGTTCAATAAAAATCAAACAAAGACCCTATAGAATAACTCTAACAGAGGATAGGGCGTTGAATTCTCTAGAGAGAAGAAAGAGAATGAGAGTGGCCCTGGAGTTAAAGACTTAATAAAATACAGTGATAAGGATTTTCAATAGGGAAAAATAGAGCAATTGACAAAACAACAGAATGCTCCAAAAGAAAAGAATTTTCAAAATCTGAATGAAATTTACAGAATAAGCACAATTCGAATTTCAAGAAAGGCTTTGCAATTTTCTAGACCATGCGCGTTTTTAATTGCACACTTAGAATCTTAACAAAAAATTATTTTGCTTCAAATGACACAAACATGTAGTATTCTTTTTCTAAACAAACATTAAAATTGAGGAGATATAATGGAACCTAGTTTAAATTGTGAGACACAACTGAAGGTTTGATTTCAAGCTTCAATTTCTCAAGATTGCAGCTCCAGTCACTTTAGATTCCCAACAAATTCTATAGGCGAATTCTTTCCTACAGTGAAACTCTCCAAGCACAAGAACAAAAAAATACTCACAAAACAAAGCAAGTAAGATTAGTTTCCAGAAAACATGCAAAAAAGCCCCTTTCTTTAGCAAATTAATCAATTTATTAACCACTTCACCATATCCATTGCTGCATGCAACTCCTTTCTTTAAATTCGTTTATTTTATCTCCTAACAATTGCTTACTACCACTCTTCAACAGGTTTATTAATAAAATTATTTTTATTTAGTTACTCACAATAAATCCACTTTTAAATATTTAATTTATTAATTTTAACTTTAACTTTTAATTCTATTTTCACCCCACATTAATCAATATATTTATTTTTATATTTCTTATTAAATCATAATTTTAATTTATTTAAACCAAATAAAATATTAATAATATTTATTTATTAAAACCACAATGTATTAAAACATTTATTTAAATTATCAAAATACCTTTTAACCGCAATAATCTTTTATTTTAATATATAATCAATCAAAGCATTAATCAAACAAATAACTCAAATGAACCGAATACCAAATAGTACTTGACCTCACAGTGAAATGGAAGGCAATACCACAACATCAACAAACCAACTCAAATTGACCACACAGACATGGTATGAAAAACAGTTACTCATCCTCATCAAGGATGATGGCTCAACATAGGGGACCTGATGCTATCTCCATTTCAACAATCTCCATTGGATTTAAGGCACACTCAAACCTAACAATTCAGGTGGAGTCGATTCTTGGTACCTACAACCTGCAACAAACCACACCATCGAGCATGTACATAGTCAAATAGTCAAACACACCATGAAAGGAAAGTTGCAGCATCACAGGGCACACACAAGTGAGTGATGTGACACTATTCCCCTTCACCAAATTACATCAACGCACAATAATCAGATGCTAACAACAAGGTAAAAACAATCATCAGATATTCACATGATGCACATAACAAGGTTAATCCGCATAATCCATTAAATCCATATAATAGACATAGCATAAGCATAAAGCACCAGTGATAAAAGTAGCATCAAACTATCATCATAGTAGTGAATCCAACATCAAGCCAGGTATCATAATATCCCAATCCGATACAAACAGCAGACAGTCACCCGAGAACAAATTGAGGGGCACTACAAAGAGAATGAGATGGGATAAATTTTTCACTACACATCTTATATAACTAAATAAAGAGTTAAAAAAATCCTTAATAATAAAGTGTATAATACAACTAAATTATTATAATAGTAGTTTTAAAATGTATGAAACTACAAACACTGCATTTTTTAAGAAATTAAATTCACAACTCCAACAAACTATATGAAAAACATTATGTATACAGTGATAAAATATCATATAAGTATAAGAACACAAATGAATGAAACAATTTATTCAAAAATATATAAATACATGTGTAAAAATGATAATTCAAATTACAACCATAATCCTATTCCTTTTCATTGAAATAAAAAATAATATATAATATAAAATGGTGAGAGACTTATGTACCAAGTATAAATTCACTTTATTATGCATTCCAACACATCAAGATAAGTATTACATTATGAAATTGGTATGAAGTTAAAAAACTTATCTTTAATTTATACACGTGCTAAATATTTTAAAAATTGAATCCAATTTCTCATCACACTATTGCCACTACTAACTCACTCTTGTATATTTAAAAAATTAACTATTCATGGTTTTAAATGGTTGATTTAAAAAGTAAATGTAGATAGGATATATAAATTCACATCACAACAGACTAAATAGTCAATCAATCAAACAAGAAACCATCCATAGTTTAAAACACAACCTTGTAAGTGGCTCAACAAAATAAACACATACATGCATATGCATGTGCACATATACACACACACACATGCACACATACGCGTAGGCATGTGCACACACACACATAATTCTTTCCACTAGGTAAATGAAGTTTACCATAATAAATTCATTCCCTCCCACATATTCATTATTTAATATTCACAAGTTAACCTAATTCATTTGCTAGATATTATTGTTTCATCAACAATATAAATTCCACATCTCTTATGTATAAAATAATACGAGGCTACAATTTTGACTTTTTCCCCTCTTTAATACTTAACATCTTTTTGCAAGAATGAAATAGTAAAAATGGTTGCTAACATGGAATCAAAACTCTCTATAATTCCTAATACCTATACAAATATTTCTATTTAAACTTCGCCTTCTCCAACACACATAGGAGATTTAATAAAAGTAAATAAATTAGTAGGTTTTAATTTTTAGAACCAAAGATCTAGAGTTCAAGTAGTTCCCTTCAAACTTCACTATTTTATTGTCATCCATCTTGTTGGTTATTTTTTAAGAACTAAACTTAATCTCAATCCTTATGAATTTTCCACAACTCAACTATTAGCAAGGTTGAGGATTGGCCAACACTTAAGTAAAGTAATTAGTACTTCACTTCTTCTCTTCGGGCTCTATGAGACCCAGGAGGGTAATCCTATGCATACTCATAATATATCTCATTAGGTCTAGAGTATTTCCACACACAGAGGCCTTATCACAAGAAAATCACCTCATCAAAGGCTTGACAGACCTCAGTTATTCATTTCACGGAATGAGCTTATATACTAAAATTTGGGGCAATGTAGTTTAGAATATTTTATGAATATTTCTTCATCTTGAATCCTAGGCCAAATTCATTACTAGCTCAACTGACCACAAGATAAACTAATAAAACAATCAGTGCCTCGTCTAAGGGAGAAACAAAGTCATAACTTGTAACTAATCGGTAATACAATTTTGATTAACATCAAAAATTAATGGACTATTAGAGTGCCACTTTGTAACATCTAACTCACCGTGCTTCAAAATATTACTTCCTTACTAAATCCTATATCCTTTTCTCACAAACTAATGACCTCATTTTAGAGTTTAATCAACTCATTGAACTAAAGCATAAAACTAGTTCATCCATTTGGTGCAAATGACATAAGACAAATGAAATTATAATTAACAACTTCATTCATAACTTGGAAGAAAATACATAGGAGAGCAACATTTTAGAACTAAAATTCTTCTTCATTTTTTATATTTCTTTGTAAAACCATATTTAAGATCTGTATACAGTATAAATTTCACCTTAGATTTTCTTTCGATATATCTATTAAAGCGTCTATTTACATTCTATTTGCTTTAAGAGCATAGTATTCACTTTGAAATCTCCTAGACTCAAAATTCTGAACTCTTTTCTATCAGCCATGAAATTCCCTTTATAAAATAGGGGAGCAACAAGCACCCAATTGAATTATAATTTCATTTTCATTTTAGTTTATTTCAAAAACCTAAATCTAATTGACTCCTTGAAGAAATCCCTAGGCGGTTTCATACGAAATCATTTGAGAATAGGGGAGGATAAAAGGCAAAAAACATGTGTAGGATACCAGTAGTCGTTGTCACAACGCTCATTGTTGAAACAAAAAAATTCCATACATATCTTCCAGAGGACTTCCACATCAGCATGGGAAAGCAAAAGACAAACCATGGACACATGAAAACAAATACCTCCTATGCAAAGACCATGGTGTCATAAAAAACTAAAACAAGGCGATGACCCTATTCAGAGTCGTTGGCATTAGAGAATGCCTGACCACTCCTTGTCCTCAATGAAATTGGAGGGATCATCACCACGTCGTCATTAGAGCTCCCATACAAAACTAGAGAACCAAGGTACTGGCCATAGTCTGGGTCAGTATCAGCCTCATCATCTGAAGGAGTATTAAAAAGCACAATAGGAGAATTATGTTTGCTCAAGTAGGGCCTATGAATTTTCTCTTTTTTCTTGGCCTTCTTCACTAGTTGTGCCAGTTCCTTGCCTTTGAACTTGACCACTTCTCCCAGAAGGGTTCTATTTCTCAAGTGGTATGTACTCTGCACAATTGGTTTCTTCTTATGACCTCTAGCCCTCCTTTTACCCTTTGAAACCTCAGGAGAAGCCTGGGCTTCGTACTCAATTATATCCTCATGATACTCAAATACATTGAGATGGCTAGACCTTCTAACAGGCTGAATTGTTGCACCAATTTTCCCCATTTTCAAAACAAGCAGAATTTAACAAAGCTATAGGCAGATACACTTACAACCCAGACAATTTTGACCAACCTATCAGAGAGATTCCTAACCAAATCAAAGAACCAAATTTGAAACCAACCTACTAAGGACAAGAAAATTTAACTCAAGACAAACAAACAACCTCTTACTCCATTTCACACTTCGCCTTACATACATTTTAGATTGAAAAGATGGTGAAAATGAATAGCGATCAACCTGCATTAAATAGAAAATTTGAGCATTTAGAATTAATGATTCAAGAACTCCTTGCATGAGCGAATTGGTAACTTAACAGTTCAGCTTTGAATCTGGGCCATTGATCTTAGCACAATTAAAATTTCATCTAAGGTGGCCATGAGCATCGTTTTTCAACCATTATCAACTCACTCCAAGAAAACAACGATGTTATCTCAAATGTTGCCACATTCCTTTCTAACCTTGATTAATCATATGCGATCTGACAATTAGCATGTATCGCCAACCTAATCCATGCCTTTTCATTTATATTAGGGAAGTACATGAGACCAGTCTATTTTCTTGAGAGAATACTTCCTTATACGCTTCATCGTTGATCCTTCTCAAATCTTAGGGTGCAATTTGCGATGAAAGTATTCATGTGATGAATTTTAGTCTGTTGGATCATCCTATTTTAAAACTTCGTCAACAATTCTCTAGTTCTTTCACTGCTTTCCTTTTTGCTTTACATGAAATCCTCAAGATCCTGCCACGTTTCCCTTTCATCAATAGTCATCCCCTATCGCGGATGCATCTCGTCCTTCATCAGCTTTATTAGTGATGTAAACATCCCCACAATGAAAATTCAACCCTCAATTTTGTGGCCTATCCTTTGATTATATTCATCCCTCCATCACACATTGCTAATTCAAACTTTGCACCTAGGTTCCTATCAGTGACGGGAGATGTAGTGAAGGCATCATATTTAGACATGTACACCTACATAAAAATAAGTGGCACAAAAGACATCACTCATAAGATCTCATCATATTAGCAAAAGAAACCTTTTTAGAGAACATCGCTCATTGCTAATTCAAAACTCAAGTTCAGAAATAAATTCGCGATGAGCAATAAAACATAAGGTCGTCGCTCATCGCTAATTCTCCTCATACATTTTGTGAGCAATTATTGATGGGAGGATTTGAAAAGTTTACAATATGCATAGCAGATTGCCAATGTGGACTTAGCATTTTAAAATAGATCCACGATCATGTGATTGTAAAGGAGTTTCATCATATCGCTCATCATTGATCCAAGTTAATCAATTTATGAACATCTGCGATGAGCGATAAGAACACAATAACATAAGACCGGGGCATCGCTCATCGCTATTACAATTTTTAAAACTTGAAAACCATTAGCAATGAGTGATCCTTCAACAATACAAAGGACATCTCTCATCACACATTTGATCTAGGAGCTCTAGCAGCAATTTGCAATGAGCGATAGAATAAAAATATCACCTCATCACCCGTCGTTGATTCAAAATATGCACTCTTGAAGTAATCAACAATGATCGATAAGAACAAAATGGTCGTTAGGACTTAAGTGAAAGCCTTCAAACATGTGCACTTAAGTTGTTCTTAATGAAGGGGATCTCTAGGATAACATTAGAATAATAGAATCAAAAACTTCTAAGTCATGAAATGCAAAGGATGTAAAGGAAAAAAGATTCTTTACTTAACCTTATAAAATAGAAGACCCAAACTTAGGCTTGAGGGACTGGTTACCAGATGGCAGTGAATGACATAAGATGTTTTAAAATGACTGGCAACGAGTAATAAGGAGTCAATGACCAAATAGAACTCTGTAAGCATTTGTAACGAATAAAACCTTAAACCCTCAGATAACAACCCTACATCCAAATGTAATAAGGGTTTAAGATGGAACAATTTTTTTTTGGAGGGTTCCATCAGTGGCTCTGACTGGGGATGCATGCCTCTTGCAAGCATGGTGAGATCCTAGAATCTCAGGTGAAGTAGACCAAGCACAAGAACAAAACAAAAGAAACAACATATGTACAAGATTTACACAGGCCAAAAAGACCTGGAGATGGAGATCCAATCTCCACCCAACCAACTTGAAAATTTCTTCAAAGGTTAAAATTGTAGTATACACTCTTGAATCTAATCAGGATTTATTTCTTGATTAGTGGCACTAGGCCACAAAAACCTCGGGTAAAGTCCTGCCTCTATCAAAAACCAACCTTTTAAAAGAACTGACATCCTTCCATCCACATTTGTCCCTATTAAACCACTACAATAATAGTTATTTCATTCTTTTCAAAACAAATGTTAGGCCTCTTCTGAACAAGTGAGAGTTTTCCTAATTACAACATTTCCATTAACATCTCTCACCACTTTTTTGAGCATAACATTGCTAGTGTAATCTTTGTCATCCTATATTGTATAATCAGGCATAAACTGAATAATTTCATGTTTACATGACACATATATGTTATTTCTATTATATGAAGCATATGTGTACTAAAAATAAGATTCCTTGTTATTTATCTCATTGTCATACTTCATCAAAATACCTTCCAGTTGAACTGGAAACTGAAAGTACTCATACTCCTCTGAGTAGTTGGCATCATGATACTTAACCTTGTCAGCAACATTTGTATCAAATGTAAAACACTCATAGGAAATTCCCTCAAGGAGCTCATAAATGTGTTTCTTTTTTTGCATAAGGCCACACTCTAACTTTGTTTTAGATGCATCATCAGAATCCTCAGCAAAGAGTGGATTTTCTCTGTACCAATAGGGACCATCATTTCTTATTTCTAGTGAAGATGGAGGCTCATCAAATAATGGGTTTTCCACTACAATTATCTTTGTTTTCATAAGAATCTCAGCCTCCTCAACATGAAGATCTAAATCTTTCATATCATCATACTCTAAAACACCATAGTCAATGTCCTCCTCATAGGCATAATCACAATCGGCCTTGAACTCAGAGCAGCCAATGCCATTCTTCATTTCATCCTCTGAATTTTTAGCACACATATTTGAAATTTATGTCTGTTCCACATGATTTGAAATATCATAGTCAAAAATATCTTTAAACTCTGTATAATTATCAACCAGAGTTGGTGGCTTCAAATTCTCATTACAATGCACAACATAATCATCCAGGAGTGAACCTATATCATCAACATATTTAATATTATCCTCATTTGAAATAAAACTTTCGAACTCTATTCCATAGAAACCATTTTGATTAGTAGAATAAAAATAACCAGAATCTATCTCCTGAGTTGAATATGCATTAATAGGTCCAATGATACTAAGCTCATTTTTGTCAAAGCTTTCGATCCTATCAATATTGAGATCAAGACTACATGGTTCTTGCATGTTGAATGATGAACAAGTTAGCTCATCATCATTCTTATCCCCCAACAAGTTACCAGATTCCTCTGAACCATAAGAAAACCGATGAAAACTTTTTATAACCTCATCATTGTTATAACTAGTAATCTTATTACAAGGTATGATTGGTCCAATATCTGAAATTGCTTCTATTTCTTTATCAGCCATGCTATGCAGTGCATTTCAAACTTTATGAACATGATCCACATGTGCATATATCTCATTATTTGAATCATAGCTCATAATAGGGCTAATGTGATCAACATTATGAAATGATGTATAAGTTGAAACAATAGGGGTTAAATGCTTTGATATTCATTTTTAACTTCTAACTTACACTTTTCATCAACATTTTGTGTCTCAGGGCAGCAAACACTTGTAGACAGATAACTCCTTTGCATTCCATATCTCAATTTGTTTTTAATGTTCATGCTATCCCATATTCCTGATGCAAGGTTTTAGGGTCCTTATCTCTCAATAGATAGCTCATCTCATTATCAAAAGCTCCCAAATAAACAACCAAACATACTACATCACTTAGTCTCAGGAACTCAGGAACATCCCTCAATGTTTTATCAAACCTTCGGTTAAATGTTGGAACCAACTCATCCTCTTCTTTCTCAATGTTCATAAATTTATTGAGCAGAGAACTAGCACTGATTCATTCACCAAATTGCTCCATGAACACTACTTTGAAATCATCCCAAGAAAAAATAGAACATGTTGGTAAATCAGAGAACCAATCTCTTGAATTTCCTTTTAGATACTGAACAAACAACCTCATAATCACATCTTCATGATCTACTTCAAAGTCATCCATTAGATTATTGAATTCTTGTAGATATTTTCTTGTTGATTCACTCTTTGTACCACTGAATTTTGGAAAATGCTCTCTGATTTCAAACAGAATAACATTTGGGTAACCATTAATACCACTGAAATTTATGGTTCTATGTCTTGCATTGTTGAAACTTCTCTTAGTACATGACAGGGGCTGAGGACTATGCATTGTTACATTTGGGTCCACACAGGGATGCATAGGGTGATAATAAATTTTCTTACATCTCTATAAGCCTTCTTACACTATGCAATTACACCAAGCAACTCAAACTTCTTTTACAATCTAATCTTAAGCTCTTACAATAGAAATTTTTATCTTCACTTACTTAAGATCCTCTAAATGAGTTTCTTCAAAAATATTGCATACATCACTTCACAATAGATACTACAATTTAGTAATACATAAGTATGCAAGCCTATCACTACTATTCCCTTCCTTAGTGCTCAATCACTCAATAGGGAATAAAATTTTCAAGTCTTACAAATATGGTTTTCATGTACAGATTTATCTTTCTTGAAAACAAAAAACTGAGAAATACCTGGATATGTTGCAGCTGCTTCAAGTTCTTCCTCCTAAATGGAAATAGTTGTAGATCTGACACATTCTTCACATCTTCATCATGTTCTTTTGACAGAGTCACCACCTCTTTTCACAGAGGATTGAGATTTAAGTAATATGAAGTTCTTGAAAGATGAATTTCCTTTTGGGTCTTCTCCCAGAGCAAAGTCACACATAAATCCTTTGAAACTTGCTACAACAAAACCAGTTCTAGGTCTGAAAATTTATCAATATCTGAACCAAATGTTTAGATTCACCAATTTCCTGACTCTGAAAGTTTGCAAATGGAGATTCAAAGCCGTCCCCAGCAAAGTCGCCATTTCTATTGGTTATTTTTTAAGAACCAAACTTAATCTTAGGACCCTTATGAATTTTCCACAACTCAATTATCAACAAGGTTGAGGATTGGCCAACACTTAAGTAAAGTAATTAGTACTTCACTTCTTCTCTTCAGGCTCTGTGAGACCCAGGAGGGTAATCCTATGCATGCTCATAATATATCTCATTAGATCAAGAGTATTTCCACACATAGAGGCATTATCACAAGAAACTCACCTCATCAAAGGCTTGGCAGACCTCAGATAGAAGTGTTACTCATTTCAGGGAGTGTGCTTATATACTAAAAGCTGGGGCAATGTAGTTTAGAATATTTTATGAATCTTCTTCATCTTGAGTCCTAGGCCAAATTCATTACTAGCTCAACTAACCACAAGATAAACTAATAAAACAATCAGTGCCTCATCTAAGGGAGAAACAAAGTCATAACTTGTAACCAATTGGTAATACAATTTTGATTGAACGCCAAAAATTATTGGACTATTAGAGTGGCACTTTGTAACATCTAACTCACTGTGCTTCAAAATATCACTTCCTTACGAAATCCTATATCCTTTTCTCACAAACTAATGACCTCATTTTAGCGTTTAATCAACTCATTGAACTGAAGCATAAAACTAGTTCATCCATTTGGTGCAAATGGCAGAAGAAAAATGAAATTAAAATTAACAACTTCATTCATAACTTGGAAGAAAATACATAGGAGAGCAACATTTTAGAACTAAAATTCTTCTTCATTTCTAATATTGCTTTGTAAAACTATATTTAAGATTTGTATACAGTTTAACTTTCACTAGATTTGCTTTTGATATATCTATTAAAGTATCTATTTACATTCTATCTGCTTTGAGAGCATAGTATTCACTGTGAACTCTCCTAGACTCAAAGTTCTGAACTCTTTTCTATCAACCATAAAATTCCCTTTATAAAATAGGGGAGCAACAAGCACCCAGCTGAATTACAATTTCACTTTCATTTCAATTCATTTCAAAAACCCAATTCTAACTAACTCCTCAGAGAACTCCCTAGGTGGTTTCATACGCAATCATTTGAGAACAGGGGAGCACAAAAGGAAAAAAACATGTGCAAGATACCAGTAGTCGCTGTCACAATGTTCATTGTTGAAACAAAAGAGATTCCATTCATATCTTCCAGAGGACTTCCACATCAACATGGGAAAGCAAAAGAAAAACCATGGACACATGAAAACAAATACCTCCTATACAAAGGTGGTGTCATAAAAAACTAAAACAAGGTGATGACCCTATTCAGAGTCATTGGCATCAAAGAATGCTCGACCGCTCCTCGTCCTCGATGAAATTGGAGGGATCATCACCATGATGTCATCGAAGCTCCCATATGGCACCAGAGAACGAAGGTACTAGCCATAGTCCGATTCAGTGTCATCCTCATCATCCGAAGGAGTATTAGAAAGCACAATAGGAGAATTTTTTTTGCTTAGGTAGGCCCTATGACTTTTCTCTTTTTTCCTAGCCTTCTTCACTAGCCATGCTAGTTCCTTGCCTTTGAACTTGACCACTTCTCCCAGAAGGGTTCTATTTCTCAAGCAGTACGTACTTTGCACAATTGATTTCTTCTTATGACCTCTAGCCCTCCTTTTACCCTTTGAAACCTAAAGAGAAGCCTCGGCTTCCTGCTTAGTTATATCCTCATGATACTCAAATACATTGAGACAGCTAGACCTTCTAATAGGCTGAATTGTCCCACCAGTTTTCCCCATTTTCAAAACAAGCGAAATTTAACAGAGCTATAGATAGACACAGATAACCCAGACACAAGAGATTGTTGATGCACAACATTCTCTCACTAAATGGTTCTTTCTAGAAATAAATATAATCAATATGAATTTATTCCTACTTGAGGATAAAATGGGTGATTACATGAAGCTAAGTAATGAGAAAGATATGATAATATCAAAAAATTAGGATATTTTTACTCAAGTTAATAGATTGGATGTTGATCTTAATCTTCAAAAAGAAACAAATACTAAGTTTAAACATTATAATGAGGAGCCACATAAGAGGGTGGTTGAGTTAGAAAAAGAGTTGAGATTGATTAAGGAGAACCTAGAGAATATTGGGAAAGGCAATAAGTGCAACATTAATAATAGTGCACATGGCATCAAAGTTCTTAATGAAAAATAGAAAGAGAAACCTAAAACATTGGAATGCCCCAACATGGAAGGAAAGGTCATGAAGGTTTGTCCAAGTAAGAGAACCAAGAGTATCAAGAAGGGAAATGAGGAGGAAAAGAGGGAGCTTAAAGATTTCATATAGTAGGAGCTTGAAGTTACTGAAGTCTTGCAAAATTTGTAGTTCTTATTGGTTGGTTATTTTTTCTTGTGGTTATTTTGTTGTTTCTCTTGATTTGGTCCTATTTTGTTATTGCTTTGATGCTTAGTTGTTTGTAAAGGGTTTTGGAGTCCCTTCAAAATCTATTTTTACCATTTTTATCAAAAACTATAGAGCATACTACATGTAGATCAATGGGAATTTTAGGGAAATCTAGATGAAGAGATTTTAACATCTTTGGGCTAAGATTGTTTCCTTCCATCATTGAAACTAACTAATCATCACATTAATTTTCTTGATAATAATACTAATTGTAGACACTGAAAAATGTCCTAAACCTAGGAATGCCAGTTTTCATAACAATTCCTCCTTCTACTTGCATAACTAAATAATTTTAATTATTTAATTATCTTCTAAGTCATATTCTTCTATTAATTAAATAATTCTTAATTGTTTAATTAATTCATTTTCTCCTTATTCCTCCCTTGATTAATTAAATAAATTATATTTATTTAATTATGTCACTAAATAATCATTTCCCCTATAATTAAATAAATTCCTATTTGTTTAATTATTCATTTCCCATTTTTCTACTATAATTAAATAATCATTTTAATTGTTTAATTATTCATTAGTTTTTTCTTCCATAATTAAATAAATTTTATTTATTTAATTATTTTCCACCTTTCCCTCTAATACTAAATAATTATTTTAATTATTTAATATTTTATCTTTTTCCTCCACGTTTAAATTAAATTATTATTTAATTTAAAAGTCAACATGCCACATGTCTTCTATAATTAAATAATGCTTTTATTATTTAATTATTCACCTTCCTTCCCAAATTAAATAATTTTATAATTATTTAATTTTCTCCTATGACCTCTTTTTATGTGCCAACCTCATTATCCGTGTCATTCTTATCTTCTCTTGTCTCATTCATTTTCCACCCTTGATTGAATTATTTTATAATTCAATCACAAACATTCATCCTTAATCAAGTCCTATCTTTTCCCCAATTTAGTCCTAACCAATCTTGGCCATTGATTTTCATATCTTATTAGCTTTTAATCCTAGCCCTTCATTCAAAATTGTCTTTTCTATAAAATACCTTTATCCTTGTCATTTTGACATCTACACTCTATATACATCAACATCTTTTATGCCAATGCCATGTTGCTAGAATCATGAGCAACCACATTCAAATCTTCAACAACTCAACATACTACATTCAATCTCATGAGGTTTGCATGCATTTTGGTTTGATTTAAATTATGTTTTATGCATATTTCTATTTCTATCCATTTTGGATGCCCACATTTTGGTGAACCCGACATGAACCCCCTAATTGATTTTTGGCTCAATATTTTGACAAATTTTGAGGAATTTTGGAGTTGGATCCTTTTTGTTGTAGGTTTTGCATCATTTTTGGACAAAACCCTAGTTTTCAAGATTTGACCATATCTCTCAAACGACTGCATATTTTTTCACAATTTTTTGTTTTTACAGGTTGGGGACAACATCAAGAGCTTTCATTCCAAAAATCAGATTTTTTGGATATGCTTTTAATTATTTTTCATGAAAAAATAATTTTGAGAGAAAATTAGAGAATTTTTCGGATTTTTTTTTATATTTCTGGAAATCTCTTTGAATTCTAATAGGGGTTTGTTCTTTATTTTTTAAATTTGGATAAAAACTAATTAGACAAAAATCAGATCTTTGAAAATTAGGGTTTTAGAAAGATTTGATTATATCTCTCAAACAGTTGCAGATCTTTTCACAAATTTTTTTTTGCAGATTTGGGATGATGACGGGAGATTTCAATAGAAAAATCAGAATTTTTGGACCTGTTTTTATTTTTTTATAATTTTTTAATTAGTTTTTTATAAAAAATTAATTTTGAGTACAAATTAACAAATTTTTCAGATTTCTTTACATTTTTAGAAAGCTCTTAAAATTTCAGTAAGGTTTTGTTCTTTGTGTTTTTATTTTTTATGCCAAAAACATTTTCAAAAATCAGATTTTTCTTGACTAGCTAACCCTCTAATATTAGTGATCAATTATCTTGTTAGGGTTTTGGCTTTATTGTTGGTTTTGTGAATGTGCAGAAAAATAAACATTTCAAAAGACAAATTCGATCAATTGGACAAAAATTTGGAGCTAAATAAAATCTAGGTGCACACTTTTCAACTCATATCTTTAGCTTAACCTTGTTTACAACATCACACTTTCAATTTGGGCTTAAAAAGAACAAGTGTCTTGTCAAAATCACATTTCAACTTGGGCTTAAAAAGAATAAGTGTGTGTATTGCTTGGTGATATTGTTTGTGTTTGGAGGTGTCTATGCTCTTCCCTTGCATTTCCATATGATCTTGGGAATCAAAAAAATGTTTCAACACTCTCATTTTCACATCACATATTTCAATTTCTAAGGTTAGTGAACATTGCTTGTGTGATCAAATACATGTGTATGCTCTCTCCTTTCATTATCATATGATCTCAGAGATCAAAAGTATTATTTGCATCACTTTTGTGTAACCTTCTTAAGGGGGTTTCCTAGAGAAGTGATCACTCTAGGGGACAACCTCAACTCTAGCATTCCGACAGAGTATAAATAGCGAGGGGTGAATCTAGAGACATGCCTCTTGGAAGTAAAATCTTTTCAATCTTGGCTAAGCCCCAAAGAACTTTATACCTTTGGGAAGTGAAGGTAGAGTGTGGGTTACCCTCTCCTCCCATATGTTTGACATTATTCTCCTTTCAAATTCATGGAATTGGGCCTCACATACCCACAAGGTATATAGAGTACATCCCTAGATCCTTGTGTATCTTAGTTTAAGACCATTAGCCAATCTGCCCGCTTGAATAATTGCTAGGATTGTTCTTGTTCTTGGAAGTTTTTTCTTATCATAATCATTTGCATTACATCTTGCATCAAATATTGTCTTGTGTGTGTGAATGTGTATTCAAGATTTAAATATTAATCAAGTGAGAAAAACCATAAACTAAAAATAAAAAATCTAAAAAATAAAAAATCTAAAAACATTAGGAACATTTCAAAAAAAAGAAAATCTAAGTGTCCTCCAAGTCAAGCTATCCACATCATCTCCAATTCAAACTTTGCATCCTCATTCCTCAACCTAATCATCCTATCATAGTCATCCAAGTCAAACCAATTGTCCCATCCTAGTTGTCATAACCATCCAACATCTTATCCTAATCACCTCACCCTAACCAATTTTTTCCATCCTAATCATTCCTCCCCATCCTAATCATCTCATTATATCATTATCATCCCCTATCATCTTAATTCCTCTTAATCATTCTAACCTTTCACAATTATCGTAATTATCCCTTTTAATCCTAATCATCTTTCATCATATCTTAATCATTTATTTCCATTTCAATCATTACATCCCTAATCATCATAGTTATCTCCTTTCAATAATTCCATCCTAATCATCATCTTCCATCATTATCATCATTCCTCATCCTAATTGTCCTCCTAAGCATTCTAATCATCCATTTTCATCCTAGTCACCCCCCTTCGTCCTAATCACATTTCATCCTAATCATCCCCCCCTTTATCCTAATCATTTCATCCTAATCTACCTAATCTTTCCAATCATCCATCTTATCCTAATCATACCCAATCATCTAATTCAAATCATCCCAAGTATCTCAATCAGCCACTTCCATTCTTAATCCATCACTTAAGACCCTAAGCTTCATTAATTTGTCTAATAGAGGTCCTAATCATTATCATAACCACCCTCCATAATCCACATCAAAAAATTTACTTCCTAATCCATTATCATCCTAAACACCATCCAAGCCACCATTGAAACTTATACACAAATCATGTCACCCTCCATGTTATCCTTTTCATCCATTGACAAGGGAAACCAAAATGTCCTCCATTTTCAACCAACACCCATACCTAACTATATATTATGCACTTCACATCCTAGTCAACCCATCATCAAGCCAAAAATCACCATCAAAGGACCACCAAAAATCACCATCAAAGGATCACCAAAAATTACCATCAAAGGACCACCAAAAGTCACCCTTAAAGGAGTACAAGAACCCATGTAAAATTCTACTTCACAAGATGCTAGTCCTAGCCTTCTAGTTCCACCCACTTCCACCTCATCCATCTCATCCATGCCATCCATTTCATGTTTTTCCACTTTTATATCACCTACACAAAATCAACCATGTTACTCACTTGACCTCGTTGATCCAAAGCATGACATCATAGATCCCCATTTATGTCAAGATCAAGGTACTCCTTCTTGTGATCCCATTCCATCTCATGATCCTATCCTTAAGTCCACCCAAGAAATCCTTCTAGATAAACATGGAATCCAAGATAAAGCTATCTTTGATCAAAATCCTACCATTGATCAAGAAATTCAAAATGATCCCCTTTCATATCAAGATTTAAAGCCATCCCTTCCATACCATCTCATAATCTTACCATATCCAACCCATTTGATGATCTTAGCATATCCATCTCATATCATGATCCTATCATACCACCTCCATGGCATGACCCTAGTCCATCACAAGAACAAAGCTTTCCATCCATTACCCCATGCAATGATCCCCTTCCTCTAATTCAAGATCAAATCATCCCTTCATCCCCATGTCATGATCCCCTTCTATCTCATAACCAAGAGAAAACTATACCTTCCACCCCATCCCATGATCCTACCTTAAGTCAAGATCAAACAACCCCTTCACCTTCATGTCACGATCCTAATCCTCCACAAGATCCCAATACTCCTATCCAAGCTACTCATGAACCCCACACTTATCAATTGGGTTCATCCACTTTCATCCAAGTTGGTCTCCTCCAAGAGCCTATCATTCCCTTCATGCCATACCATCCTCAAAATGGACTCACATCTTTTTTTCAAAAAAACAAGTATCCCATTGGTAAAAGGATTTGTCAAAAAATGCATTATCAAGGCAAAGGGTTAGGCCTCCATGAGCAAGGCATCTTAGAACCCCTCCAAATCCAAGAAAATCCTAATTATCATGGCCTTGGCTATAAGTCTCTAGATGTTGGTACTCCTTCCATTCACCCCAAATCCAAAATCCCTCCACTTAAATCCAAATGTCCATGTTACCCATCCTCAAAATCTGTCTTGGGCCCTCATATTCCAAATCCTAGTCCTTCATCCCTTCCTTCCATTTTGGGTCCTTATGTCCAAAAGAAATTCCTCCAACCTCTCCATCCATCTTGGGTCCTTACATTCCACCACCTATCAATCCTATTCCAAAATTCCATTATCCTCTCTATCCATCACCTCATATCCCTAATCAAGATCTACAAAGGCACACACCCTTGAACCTTTTCCAACATAACTACACCAATACATCCATAATACATCCACATCATTCATATCCATCCACCAATCCCATTTCTCTTGGAAGAAATTTGGATGTCAAATCTCAAACGCATAAAGTCAAAAATTGACAAAATTAAAAGGATCAACATGTCCCATCAAAAAGACATGCAAAAACAAAGAAAAATATGATCCACAATCAAAAAGCTAAATACCAAAGGCCGCAAAGGCCCATGAAGCAAAAATCAAAGTCAAAAACCATGTGGATTCCAAAAATACTCATAAAATCAATGCATCCCAAAGAAATCAGAATTGGCATCCAAACTTGCTTATCCAAAAGCTTCATCCAATATTAAGTCCTTCACCCCATCTAATAATCATTTATCACCTCCATCTATTTTGGGTCCTTATATCTAAAAATCCACATCTACTCCATCTAAATCTCCAAATTCAAAAGCCACTTCTCTTACACAACTCCACCACCCTTCAAGGTGTGTGCCAATGTTGATCTTGCAAAATTTTCATTCACTCATCCACAAGTATTCCAATATCCCATCCATTATCCAACATCCATCTTTCATCCTTCCATCCCTCTTATCCAACTCTTTGCATAAATCCATTTTATTCCCCTTACTATCATGCTACCAACGTCTATGAGTATACCTCCAATTGTCATGATCTAATGAAGCACATCTTCAAGGGATACCATCCATGGAACTAGATTATTGAGTCCTCCCTTCATCTCCCTATCATACATCCATCTTCTTCCAAATCCACTTATTCATATCCTTATCCATATCTACCCGTCCTATTCCCAAAAAATAGAAAGTAAAAAGTAAAGAGAAACCATTTGTCCAATGGTGAAAACCACTTCTTGTGGTGCCTTGGATAAGTACCATGATGAAAACCTAGCAAACAGGCGTCATGTGTAATCCATTACCCTCTTGCACTCTACACTTAGGGGTAAGTTTCATCCATGTTATCCTACCTAGCATACTCCCTTTTTATCCCTCATTTCCTATCCATTATCCTACTTACATTCATCCCCCCTTTTCCCTCATTTGATCTTAAAAAGGCTAAGGATATTCATATACTTCATGCATTATATCCTTCCATCCATCTTATCCTATCCATATCAAAAATTCCATATCTCCCATATTATCCAAATCAATTCATATTCCATTCCAATATTTGATCTTGATGAAGAGCCTAGGGGTCAAATTCCAATGCATCCATATCCTATCCACTTGATTTTGATCATCCTATCCATATACTCCATCATACATCCCTTATTATATTTGTATCCTTCCATCCTATCCAAGTACCCCTCTCTTTTCTCCCTTGATCTTGATAAGGCTAGAGGAAAAATACACATACATGCTTTGGACAATGTAAGCCTTACTTCCTCTACCATTCATATCCTTTATGCACTATACTTCCATATCATACATCACTCATCATCTTCCATCCATGATTGCACTACCTTAAGTGAGGGGCATCTTAGTACTTTGAAATTAGTGGAGCTCCATCATCCTATCTCCCATCATCACCCATTATCCAAAAGTTCTCCCTCCTATTCATGAAATTCCTCCATCCTTCCATCCTTTATCATATCTTGGTCCTCCCTTGTCTTTGGATCACATTAAATCCTCCATCCAATATTATCTTATTGAATCCATTTATTCTCTATCCTTCCAATCCAACCATCCCCCAACCATCCCAATATAGTCCATCCAAATGCAATCAAGCCTAATCCATGCAATCCAATCTTGCAACATAACGCATCATTCAAAACATTCCTTGGCTTTGTTTCTAGTCTTACAGTGAACCTTGATCCTTTAGTCGCATTATCATCATAGGGATATGTCTTTCCCAATACTCACATTGTTTCGATATGTGTCCTTCCCACGTCAAACAACATCGTCATCACCATCAATCAATCTATCAATCGGTTTTCAACTTGACTTGGAGCATAGTCCTTGGTTGCTTTTGGTTTTTTGTGCATGCTTGCTTGTTGCTTGTGTGTCTTATCATTGTTTTCATTTATCATGGTCTTTGCATTCTATTATCACAAGGGCATCATGGTCTTCCATATCATGGTGTTATGGGGAATATGTTTTCACTTGACCTTTTTGATCACGCACTTGGCACATTGTCATCCTGGTTCCTTATACCTTGGTGCATAATTTTAAGTACAATATCAAATCTAGGTTGCTCATGTCATTGTAGCATGATGATTCTCCATCCTCCCTCTTCATCCATACTTTCATCATCCTTATCTATTTTCCTCTATCCTTTTATCCTTCATCCTTTAGTCCTCTCATCCATTTTGAGAGCACACTCGTGTTCTTTGAACCCACATGTCCTCTTAAGGGGGCATACCACTACCTCATCGTCATCCTTCCTCATCCTCGCTAGTGACTGGAGTATCATGCTTCTAGTCCTAATGCCTTTCCTACCCTCTATGTTTTATTATCTGAAATGATGTTACTTCTCTTAGTCACAACATCATCTCAAAGAGGGGAAAAATGTAGACACTGAAAAATATCCTATACCTACGAATGTCATTTTTCATATCAATTCCTCCTTCTACTTGCATAATTAAATAATTTTAATTATTTAATTATATTCTAAGTCATATTCTTCTATTAATTAAATAATTCTTAATTGTTTAATTAATTCATTTTCTCCTTATTCCTCCCTTGATTAATTAAATAAATTCCTATTTATTTAATTGTAGTGCCCTCCGTTGACCTTTCCAGATTTTGTGTAAGTGTTTAATTGCGTTATTGTTGTTTTGTGATTAGTGTTAACATAATATTTGATGGAATTTGTACTCAATTAATTAAAATAGCATTGAGTAAATAAAACTAGAAATTAAGATGAAAATTAAATAAATTAGTTTTATAAAATAATAAGTAAAGAGTTATTAATAAATAAATAAATTAATTGTTTTGTAAAAGTATTCTTTAATGATATTCGATAATAATTAATAATTCATTAGTTGTTCAAAGATCATTATTATAATCAGGAATTTAAATAGATAGGAAGCTGAAGTGTTTTAATGCAAGGAAAGCAATTGGAAAAGGGAAGGTGAATAGTTTATTGCTAACTAAATAAATAATAATAAAGCATCATTTTTGGGAGGGTAAAAAAGCAAGAGAAGCTGGAAAAAAAATGGTATATGCTTTATCTTCCTTTGTCTCATCAGCTTCCAGATAAAAAATATGGGAAGAAGAAGTGTGGATCGATGCCAAGTTAGTAGACTTCGGAGAATCATGGTAGCATTAAAGAAGTTATGCAAATCCTTTTGTAGTATGGGTGCTTCTTCGCTCGACAGTTGGAGGTTGAAAGAAGTTGTGGTTGCATCGGTGGAGAGCTCTCAGCATCAAAGCTCTGGTTTAGACAAACAATTTGTACCAGGTTTCTTTATTCTTCTGAATTTTTATCTCTATGTTTTTAAAAGAAAATGAATGCATGTTGCATGTTATTGCTTGAAAGTTTCTTAATCCTATAAAGGATATGCATCTTCTTCTTGCAGCTTTTTTCCTGTGTTGTCCTTTAGTAGCAATCCGCAATTCATTTCATTTTGAATGCTTGCTGCATATGCTTAATCTAATTTAGATATTTATAGTTTTCTTGAATTGAATTCCTTGCTATATTTCAAGCCGTTGTCTCTTCTAGTGGTTTGTGTCGAATCTCCTCATTCAAACAATTGTTGTAAAGCGACACTCCTTTGGGGCCTCTTATGTTTCTGTAGTATTTTGTTTGTAAAGAGCAATTCACTTTGTTAATTCCTGCTTTATAGGCCTTCCAAGCCTCTTCCCACAGACATCTCTCTCTGTTTTCATTTTTGACCTGTTTCAGCTGCAGAGGAAGTTTGAAATTATAAATAATCTCTCTGAATACATTGTCAACCTTGTCACAGCGACTCACTTGAACATGGTAGGGTGTATAGATTTAAATAAACTCTCTGATTTTATTATCAAATCCCAAATGTTATCCACAAAACTGAAGGAAAATGGCTTCTCACATTTTTTTTTTGCAACCGTAGCCATCTCATACTTGGAGGAAGCTTGGTTCATGTGTTTTCTCTGATGTCGTCAATGAGCAGATTGTTCAAGTGAAGAAATTGAGGACCAATGAGCAGATTATTTAATTCTCTTGGTCTGCACAATGTTTCAAGCCTTTGCCAATTACCTCCGTTCAGTCGAAGTTGGGAGAAATTGATGTTATTGGATACAGTGTTTAGATTTCTCATAGTCTGGTAATATAAATTTATATAATCTCCCTAAAACCATTGGCAACCTATCATAGCTTCAAATTTCAGACTTACAAAGTTGTAGTAAATTAAATAGCCTCTCTGAATTCATTGTCAACCTGTCTCAGCTGTCGCACTTGAGCATAATAGGAAAGTTCAAAGGTTTTAAATACCCTGCTTGATTCTTCTGTCATTATATTGCAGTTGCAGCACTTGAAAATAAATTTATTTTTCCCCCCCAAACTGCAAACTGAGCACGTCTCTGGAAATTCGCTGCCAAACAGAAATGTGTCTGGTTCAAAAAGAAAAGGTTGTACATTAATTCTCCTGCTCTTAGGTCACGTATTTGCACCTCACCTTTCTCTTTCCCTTCAGCCTTGCTGATAACATTTGAGATTTGATAATAATGCAAGCAGATGGCAATATTTCCAAATTCCTGTATTCACTTTCTTATATACTTGTCAACCTATCAAAGTGGAAGTTTCTCCAGAGTCACCTCTTATCTCTCTCTCTCTTATTTCATTTTGTATATATGCTTGACACTGTTAAATATGATAGTAAGAATGTATTGTAATAAACTCCTAAAGCTACTTATCTCTCAGTATTTCCAAACTTTTCACCTTTCATCAATAGAATATAAATGAATGCAAATAAGCAGAACAAACTTAGCTATAACTCTTTCACTTGCAGCCAATGCTTAGACATAGAACACCCCGAACAAATTACTTCATACTCTGTCTCTCTCCTAATATTTATAGCCGCTCATTGAAGATGAAAGGACTATTTAGTTGAATTTATTTGAATACTTGTTCACATGAAGATGCTCATTGAGACTTAAGTTGTACGAGTGCATTTTTATATTTATATTTTGTTAGATTGATATATATATATATATATTTATGTTATTTAAAGAGAGAATAGTCTAGTTAATAATTGGTTATCATAGAAAGTATTTCTTATAATTAGTAGTGTTGTTAGGATAAATTGAACCATTAGTAAACTAATGTTTCAGAGGGAATTGACTTAATTGCTTATTTAGATTATTAGAAGCCTTGATTAAATGAATGAACTTCTTGCAGTAATTATAGAAAGTTGTTTATGTCTAAAGCAAATGAACTCTTTTGTTTGAGAGTATTAATTGATTTTGAGAACTATGAAATTTAGTTACTTAAGTCGGGTAATGAAGGGAAAATTATTTAAATAAATTTTTTCTTGAATTGAGACTTCCTTTTTAATTATTTCTCTTGAATTGATTAGGGAAAATGATTAATTAGTTTCAGGGGAGTGATTTCAATATTAGAAGCTAAAAATATAAATAGGTTGGATATTGGTTGAGGTGATATATAATTAAAGGATCTTGTTTTGAATAAATAAAGTTATTAATTGTTGGTATGAAATCTTGCCATGTAGTTATTCATCATGTATTAAGGATGGTGAAGTATAGAATCCTCACATTTGTTACTTTAAGAGGAAACATATGTTCTTTTAGAATATTATTAATCATTGTATCTAATTTAGATTGGAAAGGTAGGTTAAAAATTTTAACTTGAGATTTATTTTAATATAATGAAAATTAAAATATGAAGTATATATTGACTTTTTCTTATATGTTCTCTTATTTGGTGATTTAATTTTATAGTACTAATTTCGTGATATCTTTTAATTCTTTTATATTCCTTTTAGTTTAAGAATTAAATAAATATTATCTTAATATCTAACTCCTCGCATCTTATAGAAATTTATTAGGAACAATGATTCTCTTATTTGTATATTCTAATTAAGTAATTGTTGAGTATCGTGTCATGGGTGTTTGTACTGAAATTTTATGGAATTGTGTATCCTTGGCCATGGTTAAGTATTATAGTAAACTCTATTTGACTTCATTATGGTAGTTTTATAAACTTGAATTAACGAAATAAATTATTCCTTGAATTGAGTTTTCATTCTTAACTATTTCATTTGGATTGTTAGCTAGTGGATCACTTTATGACAATTCGAGTGTCTAATCGATGAGGTTCTTATATGGATAGTTATTTAGAACTTGAGATTGTAATTGGCCTGTTTGTTGAGAACATTGATTTTTTTCTGATTGATAATGTGAATAGATAATTATTGTTGTTTCCATGTTTTCTGATTTTTATGATGGTGATTTACGTACCACTCTAAGGGATTCTTGTGAGGAGAAAATCGAGGTCTCCCGTGGAATACCTAGTTGGTGGCTTTTGGTTTTATTAAGTGATTTTGTTGAATTAAAGATTGATTTTCTTTTGAGTTTCCCTATTTGAGGTGACACCATTGTTGATTTGTGGTTAGGTCTTGAGCAATCTTCCTTTTTTATGGCTTTTATGAGTTAATCTCATATTTGAGGGAAATTTTATCATTGTGTTGGAATTATTGGGGAAAAAATTTTGTTGCTTCATTTTACCCTTGTTTGTGGGTTTTCATTCTTTTTGGCTTCTAGAGGGTTGAGATGATTGTCAGTTGATGTTCTCTCTTTTATGTGCCCTTGAAGTGGCAAGTGTTTTGGTATTAGGATTTTGAAAGGGTTGTACGAGAATTGTTGAGACTCTGATTTTGTACTTGTTAGTGTGATGGGTAATGCCTCGCATGCTTTTATGTTGTGATTCTTTGTTCAATTATGATGGTACAACCCTTGGTTTTTATGTTGTTGGGTCTCTAGGGAGAGTGGCTCCTCGTGGGGGTCGGTGCCCCGTTTAAGGGGAAGGGCACAGGATAACCCACGAGTGAGTTAGTAATCAAGTGAAAACCTAATAATTAACTTAGGAGGGTTGGTTAGTAATATCATTATAAGATAAAAAAAATGGATGCCTCGTCTTCATTAGTGCTTCCGCAGACTAATGGAAGGTTGAGAATGCCGTGGTTGGCAAGGTCGTAACCTCGTCCTCATGAGAGGTTATCGGCTCCGCATGAGCTACCCTATGGTGCCGACGCCTCAAGTAGGAGGAAGGGCCAGGATATCCATAGATGGGGGCCGGCACCTCAGTTTGGAGGAAGGGCCAGGATAACCCATGTAGGCTATGCGATGACACTCTCCCCTAGTTGCCCATGTGTTTTACTTTATTGAGTTCCTCTGGAAGTAGGTTGTGGGAGTTGGTTTAGATTGTTGATATATGGATTTATATTGATTTGTGATTATTGCCTTGATACATCTTTGGTCTACTTTGTGGTTTTGGATGATCTCATTGATATTGATGACTTGTACTCTTTTGGTATTGTGATATGATGTTATTGTATTGTGTAATTGCAATTTAGAATTGTATTATGTTTATTAATTCAGTTTGACTTGGAATCATTTCATGATCATCCTTTGATTACTTTTTTACTGGTCATTACTTTAATTTATGTGATGGGATTTATGATTTTAAGTTAGTATGTTGACTCTTGTAATCCTTGAGTTTTATGATACTTTTGTATGTTGTTGAGTCTTGTGGTTCCCTGTTTGGATGTTCTTGGTTGTGGTCTCTTTCTTGTTAGCTCCTAGCACGGGGGGTGGGTCTTCGGACTCACATGGTCGGGTGGAACGTGCTAAGCACCCCATTGGGTCCCCAGTCGAGGATCGAGAGGTGCGGATTGGTGCGGTTGCAGCGACTCCAGAGTTGTACTTGTCTTGGAGCCAGTTATGATGCTTTGTATTCATCTCTTCTTCTATATCATGATTCTTGTTGTATGGTTTCCGTTCATGGTTTGGAAACACTTTTGTATCATTGTACTTCTTAAACATTGTACTGTAATGTAATGTTAAACCCGATGTGGTTATTGGCCATGGCAGTTATTATTCATTGTGTTGAGTTAAATTATGTATATGTTGTATTTACTCAGATGGTTTCTTATCAATGCTTTATCATGTATATGTTCTATTTGTTAATGTTTATTTTGTTATGGATTATATCTTTGGTTTTCATTCTTATTGTCGTTGTGTGGATCTAAGTCGCGTAATGACTCCTCGTGTACCCCAAAGGGATGTATGTGTTAGTGAATCTTAATGAAATTCATGTCATGTCTTAATGTGTATTACATGTATGTTATGTTAATCTTTAAAAAAAAAAAGTTGTGCTATAATTATTGTTTAATTGTCCTTTGGGGTTCAACGATGGGGCGTTACATTAATTATTCATTTTCCACTTTTCTACTATAATTAAATAATTATTTTAATTGTTTAATTATTCATTAGCTTTTTCTTCCATAATTAAATAAATTTTATTTATTTAATTATTTTTCACCTTTCCCTCCAATATTAAATAATTATTTTAATTATTTAATATTTTGTCCTTTTCCTCCACTTTTAAATTAAATTATTATTTAATTTGAAATTCAACATGTCACATGTCTTCTATAATTAAATACTGCTTTTATTATTTAATTATTCACCTTCCCTCCCAAATTAAATAATTTTATAATTATTTAATTTTCTCCTACAATCTCTTTTTATGTGCCAACCTCATTATCCATGCCATTCTTATATTCTCTTGTCTCATTCATTTTCCACCCTTGATTGAATTATTTTATAATTCAATCTCAACCATTCATTCTTAATCAAGTCCTATCTTTTCCCTAATTTAGCCCTAACCAATCTTGGCCATTGATTTTCATATCTTATTGGATTTTAATCCTAGCCGTTCATTCAAAATTGTCTTTTCTATAAAAGAACTTTATCCTTGTCATTTTGATATCTACACTCTATCTACATCAACATCTTTTATGTCAATGCCATGCTGCTAGAATCATGAGCAACCACATTCAAATCTTCAACAACTCAACATACTACATTAAATCTTTTGAGGTTTTCATGCATTTTGGTTTGATTTAAATTATGTTTTATGCATGTTTCTATTTCTATCCATTTTGAATGCCCACACTAATTTTAAATCTCATCATCTTACATTTACATATGAGAATGAGGTAGTAGTCTATTATGCTAGTACTAGTTGGTTGGGTAGCCAGCAATAGAACCTTTTACATACAATCTCTTTTCCCCACAATCTTGAACTCCTTATTAGTTAATTAAGGGCCTCTTTCATAGGATTGGATTCCTCCTCAAGAAAAACAAATGGGTTACATATATGTTAATGTTCCTACATTGTAACCATTTTGAATGATATGATTATGTAAGTATAGTTATATTTCATGCTCCTTTTTTTATTAAGTGTTGGAAACCCTCATCATCTAGTGATGACATTTGAAAATATAAAAATATAATATACTTAATAGGAAATTACTTATGCTCAATGGAACATCAAATGATGATCTTAGTGGTTTAGGATATTACTAGACCTAACAACTCTCTTAATATCTAGGCTAATGAATGATTTGAAATATAAAGGAAAATGGTAATATGAAAATGCTTCTAGTCCTCACAATAAAATAGATTATGAATTGTAATCAAATTCTATTGTTATAAATATATTGTGAATTAGAGATATTAAATACATGAGAAATTAAAGTTAGAGAGATTTCATAACACATGCCATAAAAAATGTTAACAACATGCTAGTATACCAAGAGTAAAGTTTTGAGTTGTATTCTTCTTGAGTGAAAAGGTCTAATGTAATGCCCCGTCTTGTAACCTAAGGAATGTAGCAATTGTCTATGTAAGTGTAATAAATTTTTTTTAAAGTAATAATATTAACTTTATTAGTTGCATACATTCTCTAAGTTACGCGACGTCACACTACTTGAGATTCCATAGACAACTTTAGTATTTAGCATTGCATGTATTTAATTAACATAAACTTAAAAAGTAAACATTGCATAACATTTGAATTTCATTCATGATAGTATAAAGTACAAATAAGATTCTTACATTGCATTTGAAATAACATTACAATACTCATTCTTCAGATGAGTTAGATCAAATAATAATTTACAATTACATATTTCAAATGTTCACCTCATAAACAATTGAGGGATGTTACAAATACAAGATTTCCAATTATGCAATAAAGGAAGTACATATATATCCAAATACGAGCTCTCCATTCATGAAGCTCTCGTTGCCAAGATCATAAACTGGGGACCCAACGGAGTAAGGTGCACGTTCCACCCAACCATGTGGTACCCGTAGGTCCACCCCCCGTGCTAGGAGATAATAATATGGTTACCTAGACATAACCTATTCACCCTAGACACAAGTACATAATTAACTGATGGTTACATTACTTCCAGATTAAGGATAATCAAATATACTAAGCTCACAAGGTTACTGTTATTTTAGGTGAAGTGTCATCACAATGTTGCAAAGGTTACCCTGGTGTTTCTTCCTAGGTTCCGACCCCCAACTTGGGTTACCCTGGTAACCTCTTACGAAACCCGGCCCCATATGCAAAATTTTACAGAATCAAATATCTTTTAAAGTAATAAGATATTGATTTTCTATTCCAGGCCTTCTCGAATTAATCTCAAGACTGAACTAGCTCTTGAGTCTAAAAGTGAGGCATATTAATCTACTTAAAGATTTTAAGTTAACTAATGTTTTGTTTAAGTTTCCACTGACTTACTAACTTTTTGTAAGCTACCCTGGCACCACTTTGTGTGCCGGCCCTCACACAGAACCACTCCCCTAAAGATAACATAAGGAATCTAAGTTTCCCTGACAAAGGTAAACAAGGTGCACAAAAATTCAACATATATTTCTACACATTTCATAACGAACATCAAGTCTATGTTCATAAAACCAGGTGTCTAAACACCGTGCAAAAGCATGTACACAACCTTAGTCAACACAAGGATTATACTTGAACAATTTACCATACCCACATTAAAGACAAACCAATCTAGAAGACTTGTACTTCTAACACATTCCCAATATGCCCCAAATAAAAGAAAATTCAATATAAAACAAATCAGGATAAATAGACATCTATTATTAGGATTACTAAATCCAATCAAAACAAATAAAAGTTTAGCATAAAGATACATCAACTTGATTTCAATTCTTTTCTCAACTATTTTAAAAGGGAAATTGAATCAATTAATTTAATCCTAATTTTCTCAAATACACATAAATATACATATCAATTTTCTTTTTCCAATTTTATTGTTTGATAATAATTATCTTTATGCATTTACAATCATCTCTATAACTAATCCTAAATTAATTAATAAATAAACTCCTGAAACTAATAAATATAATTATATATATATATACATATATATACATATATATATACATACACACATATATATATATATATTATCAATTTAAATTTACATTAAACAAAATCAAAAATTGTTTTAATCACAAAACATTTGCTTAGGGTTTGGCCGAAATCGCAGCCGCGGCCATTTCTTTAACAGTCGCGGAGGTTTTACTAGGCACCGCCCCTGCCTTGCCGCGGTGTCACTACCACAACGGCTGTGGGTGGAGCTGCCTTCGCAGCCCTCCCCACAGGGCTCGGTTGTGGCGGCTGAGCCGAGCGCTGCTCGTGAGGGCGGCGCTGGGCTTGACCCTCACTGCCGTCCCCCTGCGGGGTCGGCCGTGGGTAGCCCCGCCCATAACTGCGGCTCACAATATAATTTTTTTTATATATTTTCTAAAATAAAACAAAAACAAATTTATATAAAATGAAAATGGACGGCGATTTCCTACGAATTTCGTCCGTCAAAATTTTCTTTGTTTATTCTAATTTATCAATTTCGCCTGTACAATGTTTCTACTTCTAATTGCACAATCCAATTTATATATGAAATTATATATATGTATTATATATATATATATATACATATATATACAAATTCAACAGGGTTTTTTTAATATGGGGAAATTTAGAAAATTCTACGGAGTTTTACATCGGAGTAGATTTTCAACAGGGTTTCCAATTTCATTTTTTTCAACAAATGATTTCCCTCACAATTATTTACTCAATTATTTTCTACAGAGAGAAAGCTACAAAAGTTTTCTTTTGAATCTCATCTTTCATTTTCACTGTTTTCTCTTCATATCCATAATTTCTTGAAATTTATACAGAAATCAACAAATCCTTACAGAAAGAATATAGTAAACAATTTTTCCCGAGAAGAACAAGGATTTTAACAAAATGAAACTTCTTCTATAGGTAATATAAAATATTTACACAAACAATCTTTTTCAAAGTAAATAAACTAAAATACACAGGAAAATACCTGTTTTCCTGTAGCTTCAGAAACTTGTCTAGTGAAGAGTTGCTTTGCCTGAAGCTTCCAAAGCCTTTCCCGAACACAAAATCCCAAAGTATGCCAAAATATCAACCAAAGATCTTCCAGAAAGATTCAACAATTCACAAAGGCAATCACAAATTTTCCAAAGAACAATTTTTAACAGAAACCTCTTCTTTTCATTTCCCGTGAAGAAAAAGTAATCTTCTATTTTCCCAAATCCCAGATAACATCCGAGAAAATCCTCAACCAAAAAGCAATTAATTCTACTGGCACACATGTCGAGAAGAAAAAATATCTTTCAACAACCTCACGGCAATCTTTCATTTCTTCCTTATCAAAAATTGAATGCCTTTTTAAAGAATTTTCAATTTTCAATTTTCAAAATACAAATTTCCTTTTTCTTTATTTTATTTATTTATTTAACAATTAAAATACCATTTCCCACATAATAATTAATTTAAAATTAAAATCTATTCACACAATAAAGGTAACTTTAATTTAATTTATTTATTTAATTAATTAAAATCAACAGTAAATTAAAGAACAAACTATCATAAAATTGACAAAATTTTCCTTTCAAAACAATTAATCCAATCAGAGACAAACAAGACAACCAAAGACTCCAAACTAAAATTGACGATATACTGTGGCTGGGTTTAAGACTAGACTAGGATAAACCATGTTACTACCTCCCAATCAACATTTTCGTTGAGTCTTGACACGCTCAGACCTAAGTAACCAGGTGGAGTCGGTGTCATGTACTTGCAATCCTGCAACCAAACAAATGACATACATATATATAATCCATTGTACAAACACACCGTGAGGAGAAAATCACGAACATCACAGGGCACTCGCAAGCGAGTGATACAACTCCGTTCTCCACACCAATACACGTCACATCAAACTGACAAATTAAGTAACAATTAATCCATCATAAACACATATATAGTAATAACATCTGAAAGAAACATCTACGCTAATACAAAGCATGTCAGAAATTAATTATCACCATACAATGTTTATCATATCACAAAATGAATCCACTGTCGCTCAAAAGTCAACGATCAAAATATCCAAAACAAAGTACCGAAGTCTATCATATGTGAAAGCATGCTAACAAAAAACATAAACATAAATGGAGGGGTACTACATCTAACATGATATAAATATGATCTTATTACACATTTTTCTAACAAGTTTTACTTAGTTTTATGGACTATGAAACCTAAGATATTAAAATACAATCCTTTCATTCCTTTTTAGTGTAAAACCTTGACTTCTTTCACTTATCTATACAAAATAATTCTAGTACTCAAAATCATATTATGTGAAATACTTTAAGTGATTGCTCGAGAAGTAAGTTATAACTTTGAAGCTTTTGTTATATTGATATTTTTTCCTTGCTTAGTAAGTTGAATTTTTTCTTTTAAAATGTAGTGGCTCTTAGGGAAATTTGATCTTAGGTATTCATTGTAATAACACACTTGTTTTATCACCCAATCATGTCCATTAGACTAACATATTAGGGTACATATGGAGTAGAGCTTATATAAGACATGAGGGTGGGTTTGTTAATATGATTCCATCCAACCATACCTAAAGTATCCCCATAGTGAAACATACTTATGAACTATGACTCATTGTCATAAATACAACCCATACCTCAAATTTTTGCCATAACCACTTCAACATACATTACCTATACAAACTAACCCTAATTTCTTATATAAATCTCATCATCCTCCACCACTAAACCTAAATCCATTGAATTTTACTCTATATTATTATTAAAAAACAAATTTGAACAAACTAAACTATAATAATAATTAACTTTTTAAATTACTCATAATTTCAAGTATTCTACTTTGTCTAGCTACCCGTCATGTCTACTTGATTTGCTAACTTGAATTTGTAATATTTGATTTTTTTTAATAAAATCTTTCTTCCAATAATAAATATATATATATATATGAAAAATTACAACTAAGAACTAAAAAAAAGTGTGTTAATGAAGCCTTTTTTTTCTATCATTTATCTTACATGAAATTTATTAACATTGTCCTTTAGGCATCCCTGTGCATCTAAAAGGATATATAAACTCTACATTATATAAGTAGTGAGAATCTAGTCCCTAGAGTTATTATTTATCCTTCCACCCAAATGATCAAATCATAGCAAAACAAAGCAAGTTGGAGACAAATTGATAGTGAGCTTTTTGGGCTTTTGAGTTGCTTTCTCCAACTTATGGGAATTTGTTTTTTAAGCCTATATCATTATTTCCAATTCACATTAAATAATTGTCTACATGCCCATGATCACATATATACCAAGTTTTCAAATGCATGGGTAGTTATATTTATTATAATTTATAACTTTGAAGACCATAAAAAATAGATTATTACTTAAATGGCTTTGGAGAGTTATCTAGTCAGGGCTCATATCCCATATGCATACGTATTATATTTTGTCAAAACAATGTGCTTAAGATACACAAAACAAAGTTTTAAAAAAATACAATGGGCTGTCTTTTTGTTTTTAATTTCAATATTGTTTAATATAAGGAAAAAAACAATAATAGAATAAAAGGCAAGTTGGGTATATATTAAATAAAAGATACATTACTTAAATGAATAAATAAATAATTTTAAAAATATATATAGATATAAAAGAGGTGGTTTTGGAGAAAAGAATATCTAAATTTGTTATGGTTCATGTTAAGTCATCTATATAAGTTATTTGTATAATTTTTTATCAATATAGAATAAATTTAACAATTGACTTAATTATTAATTACTTTTTAAAATTTTGTAATCTTTGATATCTGTGTTGAACTATTATAAGATGGTTTGAATGAAAAGTTTTATATTAATTTTTTATTAGTATATATATTTAAGATGAAAGCTATATAATTTAATTTTTCTATTAATATATAAATTTTAAATAAAGGTGTTGAAATGGGTTAGGTATATAAAGTAAAACATAGCTCTTAATAAACAATGTTGATTAAGTCTCAATTTGTCAAACGTAATAGGTGATATATGTCTTATCTTAAGATCACAAAAATACCATCACACATGAATAAATGAAATGCTTTTAAAGAACTTAAAAATAACTAATATAGAAGATTAAAATATAAAAAACAATCAAATGGCAACCCATAGCTAGTAAAAAGCTCCTTGGTCAAATCCCACAAATAATAAAAAATATTAATGATTATGTAATGTTGAAAATTGTACACATTACATTTTTATATTCATTTTGGGTCCATTTTGATTGGCTTGTCCTTTATACAATGGCTAGTATATAATCACCATGTGTTAGTATGAAATTTGGTAAATAATTTGATCCCACACCCAATTACATCTAAGAAAATACCTAGGGACCAATCCTAATTCTATTTTAGCAATTCATTATCTTTGGTCAAATACATGGGTATGTTAGGTCTAATCCACAAGAATGAAGTTGACCCCTAAACTTTCAAATTTTAAATTTAAATTTGGGATGAAGTTGAATCCCTCCAATTAGCCATTATGAGTTGAGTTAAGTGTAAAAATGCTAACTTGCATTTTAAGGTGTCATATTTAAGAACAAACCCTAATTCAATTCAAATAATCAAGTGTTGTTATACATATTGAATTGCCACATAGAGAGAAAATAATAAATAATCAACAATGTGTCAATAGAATACATTAGCATACTAGCAATCACTACATTTTTCTAGTTGTCTTTAATTATTTTCACCAAAATTTTGAATTGGTAACATGGGTTTAACCAAAGAAGAATAATTGTATGATCTTAAAAAACTTCTAAATAGTGTTTATTAACACCATTACAAACATGGGTTAAAAGCATCAAGGCAAGTAGGTTCCATATACTAAATCTAGTGAACTTTATATTTGCTCTCTAGGTTTAGTGTAGCACCCTCCATTCTCACCTGGGATGTGCAGGTAGTCTGGCTAAGGAATCAGAAGAAGAAGATGGGACAAGAGCTTCTAATGGTATTTTTGGGAGTATGATATTATTTTATGATTGCATTTAATTGGTGATGCTTTTATATAGATGCAGTATTAGGTGGTGATGCAGTGAATTAGAAATTGTTCATGATGATACGAGGTGATTTGTATATCCTAGTGATGTTGTTTTATATTCAATGTTGTAGTTGCTAATGTGGTTAAGGTGAGGGGATGGCGTAGCATCACTCCTTCGCGAGTGCCCTACTATGCTGCAATTCCTTCTCACGAGGTGCTTGTATTTAAATAGATATATTGTGCACAACATTGTTTATATGCAGGGATTGTAGGTACATAGTCTCGATTCCACCTGCTTCGGCAAGATAGGGCGAGCACCTATAACCCAATGGTATAATGTTGAAATAGAGGTGGCGATGAAGTCATCCCGTCCCATGATGTCAGACCGTCTTGTTTAAATGGTTTTGTGTGTTCTTGTAATTATCGTTCTTTGTGGTCATCGTTTGTGTTTTGTCGTACATTATTTATGTTGGTATTTTATAAGTTGTGATTGAATTAATTAAATAAGGGTAATATTGGTTATTAAAATGTTAGATTAAATTGTATTTAAATATTTAAATGTTTTATTTATTTTATAAAAAAAAAATTATGTATTTTATTAAATGTTAATTAAATATTAAATTGTGTTTATTATTTTAATTAATTATCTTGTTGAGGATAATTGTTAGAATAAATTATTTAAAATTAATTAGATAATGTGCTTTGCAAGTAAAGTTGTAAAAACGGAAATTAAAACAAAAAGTATTGAAAATAGAAAAATAAATAAATAAAAGAATGAAAAAGTTGTGTGAACGAATGAGAATTGAGATTTAACTGAAAAGCTTGCTTTTAAAAAAATATAATTTCTTTTATTTAGGATTTTTGAGAGCTTTTGCAATGGAATGGGATTATCTTTTATTTAATTAAAAATTTGTGAGTATTTTGGAGAGTGAGAATTAGTGGTACAGAGTTGCACAAGTTATTGTTTATGTTATTTTTTGAATCTTTTGATATATTTTGGAGGAGAGTTCTAGAAAGGGACTTGGAATCTGTTACTGGTTATTTTGGAGAGTCTTTTGAACAAAGGATCGGATTCGAGTTCAAGCACGGTTACTCAGAGGAGATTTGAAGCAGGAAGGAGGAGCTCTTCGTAAAGGCCGTCGGAAACCAGCTTCATCGGATCCCCGAGAGCGCAGGACTCCAGGTTCCACTCTTTTCTCGTAATGGTTTTAAATCTGTAAAAGAAATAAAGAGGTGTTTTAGAATCAATCTCTGTTTGAAAAAGAAAATCGTTCTGTGATTTAGATTTAAATGATTTCTTTGAGATTAGAAAATGAAAAATCAAATAGGTCTTCTTTGAAAAGAAAATTCATGATGAATTTAGATATCAGGTTTTGCAAACAAATTGAAAAGAAACTTTTCGAATTTCGTTTAGATATGCCCTATTTCTCTCTTTTATTTTTTTCTGTGGGAAAAGAAAATAACCTTCGTATTTTGGATGGTTTTGAAATATTATTTTAATAGTCATATATATATTTTTACTGTAAAAATATGCTGTTATGTATTTATACAGAAAACTATGTTCTCTATAATTGTTTATAATTATATATATTTAAATATATATATATATATATATAAATTTATATATATATCCATATTTATATAAATTTATATATATATCCATATTTATATAAATTTATAATATGTATTTAAAAATTAAAAAATATTGATTTTCATGCAAAGCTAAAAGGGCAATAGTAATTCATACCAGATTAATTTTTAATTCTATAAAAAAAAAATTATAAAAGAAATTTTATTAAATTTTTTTGGAGGCAACCGTGCCTTTCATTTTTGGCTATTAAATAAATGTTTGGGCATAGGGAAGGGGCGGGCTGGCCGCCCCTATCCCCCAAGTGAGTCCACCAGGTAACGCCGTAAGGCTGCTGTACCAGGCTTTCTATATTTGTTATTTAATTTTTATTTATTTATTTTATTTCGTTATATATATATATTATATTATATATTTATTTATATTTTATTTTATTTTATTTTTGTTAATTTTAATTATATTAATAGTTGAAATAAATCTAATTTTGGTTATGAATATTTTCTTTTTATATATGATATATTGCATAATTTAAATGAACCAAAATGGAATTTGTGGATATATGAATTGTGAAGGCGAAATTATTTCCTTTTATTATTATATAATTTTTGCAATTTATCATGATGGGAGTAGAGAGTTTATAATAGAAGAAAATGAATTTGTTTTTTTGGTAGGATGATAGTAGTTTCGATTGTAATTGAAACCCTACGAAATTGTTCTTTTGTCATTATAATATGGTTGGCTATTATATTGATTGATGTGGGAGTCCCATGGTAGTTTGTGAAACTTATTTCCAGAGGTGTGTTTTATTCCTTGTATGTTTATACTTGTATTTTGTGTTCGTGAAGTTGCATGATTTATTTCTTTCAATGTTATCCTTGTCTTGGTCATACTTTTAGAATTGAAAGCTTATTGGTTTAATGCTTGGAAGGGTTGAATGGTTTTATTAAGACCTTTGGTTATGTGTTGTCGCGAGAGATTTAATGCCTCACATTTTCCCGTTTTGAGTATAATGCTTTATTTTTTTTAGTTCAACCCTTGCCTAAATTTGTTTTATATTAGGGGTCTTAGGGAGAGTGGCTTTTCGTGGGGGTTGGTGCCTCAGTTGGGGGAAGGGCCAGTAGATCCCATGAGAGCTATGCGATGACACTCTCCACTAGACACCCTTGTACTTGGTTTTTGGTTGCCTCTGGAATAGTAAACTTTATGTTGTATCTGATTCTTGTGAATTTGATTTATGGTTGTTATTTAGTTACTTGTTTAATTGATAATGCTTTACTTAATTGTGGTGAGTTTCATAGCTTTATCTTGTTATGTTTGATTCGTGAACGTTGATGGTTATTTTATTGTATACCTTGAGTTTGTATTTGTACTATGTTGTTCTTGGAGTCGGTTTGACATTCATGGTCGGGTTCTCTTCCTTGTCACCTCTGAGCACGGGGGGTGAGTTATTTATAATTCACATGGTTGGGTGGAACGTGCTCCTCACCCGTTGGGTTCCCCATCAGTAGTCTATCTTCTCAGCATTTCTGCAGTTGGTGTTGCACCAGTGTTCCTTTGTAATTCAGATTTCATTGTATTTATATTATCCCACACGTTTGGGAAATTTGATGTAATTATTAATCAAGAGCTTGTAATGTAATATTAAAATGATGATGTAATAGTTAGGATCAATTGTAACTTGTTAAAAGAGATTCATTTTGATTGTATTATGTGATGTATTAATATTCTCGCTCTTGGTTATTGGATGTATTCTTATTCATGGTTGTTATAATGTTAATGGATATGTTATTTATCATTATCTTTTACTTTTGTTATTAGTTGTTTTGCGAAGTAACCTCATGTGCCCCAAAGAATGTAACATTAAGTTGTTAATGTGCAATGTAAATGTAATTAATGTACAAATGCATGTTTACTTTGTGTATTGTTATGTTATAAAAAAAAAAAAAAATGTTTGCAATGTTTGTTCTCGGGTTTGCAGTTACATTTAGATATGTGAGTAGGATTTCGATCTACAAATGCATAGGTCAATTTCATAATCATGGAACCAAAGCATTAAATAAAAGGTTCACTATCATAGAGTTGTTCATCCTAATAGCACTAATAGATTGGTGGTATATAGAACAATCTATCTTCATCAAGTTTCAATTTAAGTATTGTTTTATTTATCAAATTTATGAGTATCATTAAACCCGTCTTATTAATGAACTTTGGTTTAGTACTTAATTATGTTAAGTGATTAATTTACCTTAGTATAGTAGAAAAGGTTAAATGTTATTTATTTTCATCTTCATTTTGATGAACTTGTATCTTACACCCCCTTATATCTTTGCATTAGGGTTTTGTTTCTAATTTCTTATTTATTTTTTAGCTTTGATACTTTTTTGAGATTTTGTTCCCAATTTACTTTTTTTTTTATCCTCTATCATTTTAGGGTGTGTATTGAGTTTGTGTCAATGTATCACTACCATCCTACTCTCTCTTTCATAAAAAGTCATCATCTTAATTCTACAATAAATCAAAATTTTGTTGATCATGAACCTTTTAATTATATGATGGATAAAAATCATGATGAGGAGAATGATTTTGATGATGATACACAAAAAATAAATTGATAGGTAAAATTTTTCTTTTGAACTATAGAATTACTTTCTCAAGATATTATCACTTTAGCTAGTGTTTCTTCTCCTACATGGTTGATGTTCTTGTTGAGTTATTTATTGATAAGCACTTAGTTTAGATATTCATAATGGAAATGGTGCTCATGTTATCTCTTTAGGCTCTTTGTAAGGTGTATATTCTTGTCACGACCCTCTTCCAGTAATAACATTTGAGACTTATAGATTATGGATATATGCATTGTTTTAGTACAATTTAGTTGATTGGTTTTAAAAGTGGTTAGAAATTTGTCAGAAGAATGACTTAGAAGTACTTTTGTGGAAGGTATTATTTAACCCTAATATTTCATTATTTGTATAAATTGGAAGGTAAACAATGGTATAATGGCAACGATTGAAAGCTAAAATAACAAAGATTTTACCTTATTGTCTACGAATTGGTCAACTATAAAATCCTTGCTATAATAACTCAACTATGAGTTAATATTTATGTGGAATTAGTTGATGAACTTGTGGATTTAATTATTTAAAAACCTTATCATCTATTTATAAAGTAATTATTTGGAATATCTTAATATTACAATGATAAGTTGTTAAATTATTATTATTAGAAAATTTGTGTCGAATATTGGCTATTTTTTTATTAATTTGATAACATGAAATATCATCATTTTAACTTGGCATGATTAATATGAATTTAAATCAATATGGTGATATTTTTGATATTCATTTACATCAATTATTATAATGATTTGGTAATTCATTTATATTTATATAGTTAATATTTTTAAGGTGGTATTCATTATTATTGAACATCTTGTTGCACTATGTTGTTATTAGTATTGTCATTGATGTCAACCTCTAGTGGTCATGATGAGAAGGTGTTTGTAGTGTTGAGCAGGTGTTGCAAATGCAGCCTGGTCACTTGGTTTCCAAGTGATTTTGAGAAAAAAATGTATAAAGAGTCTATAAGGTGATAAGGATGTGTTTTATATTTAATGAGGGTGCTAACCCAAGACACAGAATATCACACACAGAAACCAGAGAATATTGTTGTATTCAAAATAATGAAATGCTTACATGCAGAGGATCCCAAATCCTCAAGTTCTATAATACATGCCCTTCTTCACCACACTGGAAATAAGTTCCCCTGAAACCTCATCTTCCAAGTCCTTGTCCAAATCTTCCTCGTCCTCTACCTCTTTAATCACCAGTGTTTTGATCACGAGGGCGGTAGAAGTTATCATTCTTTTGGATTTGGCTGGTACCCACATCTTCATTTTTCTTCTCATCCTCATTTCGGCTTCCAGAAGATCTTCCACTACCCCTTCCACTTTGACCTTCTCATCCTTTTTGCTTGTTGTCAAACCTCTTGTTTGGCTTCTCTTCAACCTTCAAATAAAATTGGTATGTCACCTCAATGGTAGTCATTTTGATCAGGCTTAGCTCCTCCTAAATACTTGGCCTTAACCCATTAAGGTAACGTGCTACCTTCTCTTTATTGGCCTCTGCATTGCCTATTCTAATAATCATTTTGTGAAAATATTTTGTATACTCGTTCACAAACTTACTTCCTTGCTTTAACCCTTGCAACTTCTTCAACAAATCCAACCGTAGTCCATTGGAATGAACTACTTCTTCAGTTTATCAACCATGTGATCCCATCCGATGATCTTTCCTTTTCCTCTCTTATTTCTTTCCAACTGGACCTCTTTCCACCAGATATTTGTGTGGCCCTTCAAATTTTTTTTGCAAACTTGGCGTGATCTGGATCCTCTATATCTTCATATTCAAAATATTCCTCCATCTCATTAATCCAATCGATTAACTCTTCCAGGTTCAGATTTCTGGAATAACTAGGAACTTCAATATTGGGTCTCTTTCCTATCTTGGAAATAGCCCTTAATAGCCTATCTCGATGTCGATCTTCTTCTTCTTTTGTCTCATCCTCAGTTGGATCTTCAACCTCTTCTTCATCCTCACTCTCTTCCCCTCTTCTCGAGTTAACTCTTCTCAACTCTTCCTACAATGCATCGATCTGTCTATGGAGGGCTCTGAAACCCTAATCTGCCAAAGCATTTCTCCCACCAACATTTTTGGTGCCACCATGCCTACCACGCATCACTCTTGGAGGCATCTTGACCTCGACCCACAACCACAAGTCATGGTGTGAATTGCCTCACTATCGGCAATCTGTCCACACACTCAGGAACAACCTGCTTTGATACCACCTGACGAGGGTGCTAACCCGAGACATAGAATATCACACACAAAAACCAAAGAATATTTTTGTATTAGAATAATGAAATGCTTACATGTAGAGGATCCCAAATCCTCAAGTTCTACAATACATGCCCTTACAGAAAATTACAGAAGTTCCATTTTCTCAGTATGCACTCTTTCCCCCAAAAAGCCACCCAAAAATCAGAAACTAGCCCATAAATAATGCCTTTTCGGTTTGGAGCCAAAGAAAAATATTCAAATTATGAGTTTTAGTAGTTTGGCGGTGAAAATTACAATTTGAAATTCAAATTTTAAAACCACATTCAAAAAATTAGCACATTTTTGAAAATGCACCAATTTTCGAGAGCCATAACTTTTGATCCAGGACTCCATTTGACGAACCGTTTGAACCGTTGGAAAGGTCTAGGAGTGAAGAATGCACTAAGATCCAGCTCTATCAGCTTCGATTATTTTTGGGCCCGTACGAGACCGTTTAGTGCCTCAAACTGGACTTGGAAGATTTTTCAAGGCAAAAAACTGAAACTGAAACTTGAATAACTTTCAAACCGGGAATGATCTTGACCTGATTCTTTCACCAAAGTGCTTATTTTTCTGTCCTAAAGCTTCCCATAAATTTTTTCCTCCTCACGCCTTCAAATTCAAAATTGATAAAAATAGAAATTGACCAGAAAAGTAGAAATGCAATTATGAAAGTTGGGAACTCTTATTCGACGAAAAGGGTATCTAGAAATACAAAAACATCTACAAATAGCTAACAAAAAGTAAACATAAAGGAAAACATATTTTTGGGTGATGTAGGATTTCCCTTGCACCACTGGATGCTCCTACATCAATATTGTGCTTCACACTTTTGTATTGTGCTTGTGTGGTTTGGATATGATGATCAATATTCTTTGGAGGTGTTATATCTAGAGTTTCAAATTCTAAATTATACGACTGTAGAAGATGTGTTTGACAGTGTCTGGCTTATGAAGAGGGATATCTAGGAGAAATGGAATTTCTTCACGTTTCTTTGTGATGAAGTTTCTTGTCTTTTAGATTTAGGAATGTGCTAATAATGATTGTATCTATCTTCCTTTGGATGGTTTGGTGCTCAATTGTTCCACAAGCTTGGTTCATGAATTGTATCTCAGTGGCAATTTGATTGGTTGCACAAGATGATAATATTTCCAATTTCATGTGTTTTCTCTAGTGAGTTTGAATATTTTGTTGGTGTTGGAATAATTCAAGATATTGTGTAATGTTTCTATGTGGTCTACAGGATGTTTTTAGACCTCGTGAAGTGTGTATGTGGTTGCTTGGTAGTGTTAATGTTAGTTTGGCCAACCTTACATGTTAGCTCTATTTGTGGATGTGCTATGTGGATTGTGGAAGCCTAGTGTAGCGTGTCAGTATAAATTTTGGTCTTGGTTAACCCTTGGTGTGGTCCGCCTTCACTTCTTAGAAGTGTTTGGTGCCGACTATTTGATGATTGTGCATTTGAGGCATATACGTTTCATTCAAGTTGACTTGGAGAAGGTTATTCATGGTTGCATAAGATATATATGCAAGGTCAATTGTTGGAGAAGTGTGTGATGTGAAGTGTCGTGTGAAATGATGTATATGTGATTAAGTGTTGTGATCTAAGTGTGAGCATGAATGCCTAAGACTACCAAAAGCAATGAGTAGAAGGTGTCTACATTTTAGTGTGCTTGAAGTTGCTAGAGGAAGTGAGCTGAAGGTTGTGGATGGTTGTGGTGGATTCTCCTATTGCTCTAAGGTAGTGAAATTCCTTGTAACATTCTCTTTTTATTATCTTTGTATTCCAGAAGAAGTGATCTTCTTGGACAATGAGCATTTCTTTCTTTTGGAAAGTGAGCCCTTTTGGCATGAGCCTTTTGTAATCAGTGTTGATATTCGTACATATGTGAGTTAATCCTCACCATGGTTTTTCTATTATTGGGTTTTCCACATAAAATTTGGTGTTCTATGGTGTATGGTTGTTGATGTGTTGATGTTTCATTTTTTTACATTCATGCTAATGCTTAATAAGGGTTTGAAGATTAATGAAGATTTGAAGGTTTTAATGCACAACTAATTCATCCCCCCTCTTAATTTTCCTGGGTGTCTAACAATTTTTATTAAAGAAGAGGTTCATTACAAGAATCTTAACCACCTAAGGTAGATTTGGATGGCGCACAAGAACGGCATCAAAGTCCCTATGTTTGATGGAATAAATTATGCCTTTTGGAAAGCAAGGATGGAAGCCTTTCTTGTCTCATTAGGGTTTGGTGTATGGAAATCAATTGAAGATGGATATACTATTCCTGCTACTCCTTTGACAAGTGAAGATGATATCAAGGATTATGAGAATAATGGCAAGAGGAATGTTAATTTGAGTGGGTTTTCTGATTCAAAACTTATAAAGGTGATAAGCTACAAAACTGCTAAATAATTTTGGGAGAAGTTGAAGAGCATTTATGAAGGAGATGCTAAGGTCAAGCAAGAAAAGATGCAAAATTTCAAATCCAAATTTGAAACCCTAAGGATGTCAAAAGATGAAAATATTGTAGGCTACATGCTTGGGGTGGATGAAATTGTCAATTCCATCAATGGTCTTGGTGGAAAATTGGAGGAAAATGAAATTGTGAAATAGGTATTGAGAACACTTCGTAAATCTTATAGTGCTAAATTTTTTTCTATTGAGGAAGCTTAGAATTTGGATCAATATTCTAGAGATCAATTTTTTGGTGCTCTAACTACTTTTGAATTAAGAGAGTTTGACAATGATGCTTCAAAGAAAGAAACTACTTTTAAAGTCAACAATAAAGAGAGGAATGATGAACTTAATTTGGATGATCTTGATGAAGTGGAAGAAAATTTTGTAAGAAGATTAAAAAAGGGCCCAAAAATCCAACCATCCACATAATAGACCACCATTCCCTAATTTTTCTATCCACTAAAGGGGACCAAAAAGAGAAAAATAATATTTACAAAGAAAAAGATCAAAGTCAAACCATTAAAGCTAATAAATATAAAAATAAAGGTGGACACATACAGTTAAAATAGATCTCAAAGAAAATTGGATCATGTAAAGCATCTAATCAACATCCAAATACAAATCCAATAGTCAATGAAACTATTGAGCCACGTCAAAAAATACCTTCAAATTATCAAAAAGCATCCACCTCCTTCAAAAAAAACTTCAATAACAACACACAAAGTGTATGAAAAAGTTGCTTCTCAAACCATCCAAAATTTCACATCCACCATCCATATTTTGGAGAATAAAAAATCCTACATCCAAACTACCAAGTAATTCATCCATATCTCACATCTATCACCAAACTCCAATATCTTTCCTAAAATCCAAAAATCCTAAATCCCGCATCCATCATGTCTTGGAAACAACACTTTATCATAAGGAATCTAATGGCACTCTATCACAATGTGCACATTTAGATAAATCCAACTCTAGTATCAAAGAGGATCACAATAACATTTATGGGTTGTATACAAGTGCTACTATTTTGGCGAAGAAAATCCTCAAGGTAGGACATTATTGGCACACTATGACAACAACATCTACATCAACACCACCAAGTGGTCCAACATAATTGGTGATCATACAAAAATAAATAAATAAATAAGTAAAGAAAAATAATCCGTCCAATAGTGAAAACCATTCTTATGGTGCTTTGGGAAAGTACCGTGATGAAAAACTAGAAAACAAGCATCATGTGTAACACGTGATTATCTATGTGTACCATTCCAATTGGGAGCATATTATCTCATACATCAATCTAATAAATCCAATATCCTATCCATTCCATCCATAATAAATATGCGAGCCATCCATTCCACTTGCATCCATCTTCCCTATTCATCTTGATCTTGATAAAGACTAGGGGCATATACTTCAAAACATGCTTTTGGAAAAATATTGACACAATCATTTTCCTTTGAGCATAAACTATCCCATGTCATACCCTCACCTACATGATAGAAATATCCAAACATTTCTCTTGGGTCAAACATGATATCCTATTATGAGATAATCCTTGGAAGTGAAATCCCTTATCCTAGATCTATTTGCACAATTCATATCCTTCACATATGCATTCCTATCGCACTAGTTTAGTCATCCAATATAGTGTCCCATACATTTATAGAAATTGGGGGTAGGTACTTACATATTGCTTCAAAATAAATCTCGATCTATGTCTTCTAGCTCACGTTGTGATTTAAGCATCATCCAAACAATCCATATCAATTGTATCTTGTTGATGCTTCACCATGGTATCAAAACATTAAGCAAATTTAGTTCCTAGCCTGGCTACAAATCTTGATCAATCTTAGTTGATCAATCAATCCTCATCTTAGGATATATCCTTCCCAATCCTCAGGTTGTTCCTATCTTGAAAAACTATCCTTGCATTGTTGTGTATCATCAACAATGTTATCACTATCAATAATCACTCAATCATATCAAATGATTTTATCCTGACTATCAATAGGGTCTCAAAATATTATTGATAACCCTACATACAGATATATCTTTATTTTCCATCATCATAGAAGTCATAAAAAATCCAAAGACATTCAAAAAATTTGAAAATCCAAAAAACATTCAAAAATTTCTAAAAGTCCAAAAACATTCAAATATTCCAAAAAATCCAAAAACATCAAATATTCCAAAATTCCAAAAAACATTTCAAATATTTCTAAAAATTCAAAAACATAACATCATCTACCATATCCATAATAAATTTCCATTGTCTCAAGATAAGATTTAAGCAAACACAAGCTACACAATATTTCAACACATTGAGTGTTCATGAAACAATTAGGGATCAAAGACTCTAGGTAAACTATCTACAAAACTATTGATCAATTGACAAATCTGATTTTAACATCTTATCAAACCAATCATGTCTTATGGATATATCTTTCCTACAATGGACATTATCACTACTAAGCACCTCTTTTCTGGAAAGATGTCTGATAAGTGTTGATCTATTTGGTCTTTGAGTCTTTTTATTACTTGATTTATCTTATTATCTTATTCCATTGTTCCTCAAGGATGTCTCCCAAAATATTTAGAGGGGAAATAATGGGGCAAGGTCATTACTTTAATATGTCATGTTTGTAGAATTATTTTTAAGTGTTACTATGAAACATATGTTTCCTTGTGTGTATTGGACTAGATTCCAGCATTAACAAATCACCCTATGTATATGAGGTCATCAATTTCCTTTATGCATTTGGGCTATCATGTTGGGAAGCTATGTTACCTTACATATTTCGACAAGGTTATATTGTTTCTAGTACATTTAAGAACAATCCTTGTTTGTTGTGTCTTAGTCCTAACAACAAATACTAAAGTCACCAAGGTTTGTCTCAACTTGGTCTACATATATCCACTTGTCTCTTATCAAAACTTTAGCCAAAAGGAAACAAACACTTCCATCCCAATTCATGCCTTGGTGTGCATAAATCCACTTACCACATAATAAAACGCTTTATGATGATAATTGTGCACTAATGAAAGCTCAAAATCTAATTTCGACTCAATCCATTTCCAATCTCCATCCATTTCATTCAATCTCATGCTATCTATTCTATTCAATCAATCACACTTATTCACATCTAATATCAACCAAGTTAAAAATTCTTCACTTCTTACTAACCTTTTCTTCTTGTTAACATTTCTTCTATCAATCCTCGCACCTAAGCACATCAAATCAGCTTGCTAGGAAATTTTTCCAATTTTTCAAAAATTTTACCAAATTTCCTGAGGGGGCACCACATTATCCCATTGTCACCGAGGCATACTGGGGCAATTCCTAAACATAATTTTCTTGAATTTTCTTTGAAACAACGCTCAAAATATCATTGCATCAAAGAGTGATACAAAATGTAAGACACTCAAAATTATCCTAGCCTACAAGCAACACTTTTACACTAAATTCTTGTCTTTCCAATATGATTAAAAAATTATCAATTATTTAATTATCAACTAATTTCACATTCCACTATTAATTAAATATTTTTATATTATTTAATTAATTCACTTTACTATTAATCTTCCTTGATTAATTAAATAAATTCTATTTATTTAAATGTCCATTATCTCTTCCTAAATTAAATTATTACTTTAATTATTTAAATATCCATAAATTCCTCAACGTTATCCACTCTCCATAAATAAATAAATTGTTTATTTATTTATTAAATTCTATTTGCACATTACTTTAATAATTAATTGATTTAATTAATTGTTAAATCTCATGCATTTCCAGCTCATTTCTTGATTGAGGCTTACTCTTAGTCTGCTAACTAATCAATTCCACTTCTCTCATCAATCAATTTAATTCACTCCCACTCAATCTAAGTTAATGGATCAATCAAATCCCTTAACTAATCAATCACTTCCTCATGCAAACAATTAACTAAAATCATGCAACCAATTGCAAACAATTAGTTGATCAATCAATTCCTCTCATTGAATCTCCACCATTGATCTTGATCATCCACCTCCAAATCTAGATCGTTCATCAAATCATCCTTTTATATAAAAGCAACCTTCATTCTCATTTGAAGGCTAACCATGAATCTTTGACATTTTTCTATCAATATCAATCTAAGCTTAGTATAATTGTCCATACATAATTTTTGAGAGAAAAGGTGAATTGGAGAAGAACAATGAAGGTGATTCAACATTGACATAGGAAGGAAGGTATTGCTTTGATATTATTGATCTTATGCTTGATTGTGCTTCATTGATAGATTATATTTGGATTTTCTTGAATCTTATAGTTTAGTGGTTGTTGTTAATAATTCACGTTGTTTTATCCTATTTTTTGGTCATACAATATGTACACATATAAATAATATAACAAGATTATTCAATTCCTTCCTAAGATTCAATGATAGTTGCTTATTGCATTATTCTCACATGCATAAAACTTCATTCTAGGCCTTGACTTTGGCCATGTGCTTACTTCCCTGAATGAGATATGTTAGGGATTATAGAGCTTTTTCAAGGCTAGGAATTATATTCTACTTATGTTTTTAGACCAATGAATCCAACTCTTAGTGAGACTCATAGTTTTACATTTACTCTCATATTGTATATTTTGAAGAACTATCCCACTAACAAGAGTTATCTCCTTGAGGCTATATTTCTATGTCATTTAATATACTCTACTCCAACTTCTTGTGTTACCAACATCAACCATGATCACAATCTACCAAACTTTCCTCCTAATTACATTTATTTCATAATTGGTGCTAGGAAATTGCTTTCATATAACAATATGATTATGTAGTGTTTTATTTCTTTTTACTTAAAAATTTGGGTCTACAATAACTCCATTAAATGAGTCTTAATTGAATATGGGGGTGTAGTCAACATATTTCCCCTATTACTCCTACTAATGTGAAATAATGACATATATTTCCTAGATATTAGGGTGACCATGGATTCATACAATGAACTCCATCCTTTCACTTTATTAAATAAATGTAATTCTTTCACTTAGGATGAATTTTCATTGCTAAGAGAGATCATGATCCCTTTAATTTATATCAAGGTAAAAGAGAAAGACATAAAAATAATATAACTAAAACCTCTAATCCATTCATAAATTAAGTGGAATCTAGTTCTAGTCAACCTAAGAATATGTTGAACATGCCAAAGTGTTGAGAGGGGAGGTGAATCAACATATACTAAAAATTAAACATTTCCATTTGTAGATTAAACATCAAATCATATTAAATGAAAGAAAAGCATAAATGAAAACATGCACCACATAAGGACAACAAGATTTTTACATAGAAAAATCAATAAGGTAAAAACCATGGTGAGAGTTAACTCACAATATATGAAACTCATTGCTTACAAAAATTGTACTGTAGTTTGAGGCTCACTGCTTAAAGACTTGCAAACTAAGGCACACAACCTTAGGGCAAGATACAAGGACTTGCTAAGACTCACTATCTCAGAGTGAGATACATGAAAATTATAATGAAAATCATGAACATGAACTACTATAAAAAAGCATCCAACATATGTTGATGTTGCAATCCCTTTTTTGTACAGTCACTCCATCATATTGACTCTGCACACTTCATATTCAACATACTGCTCAAACTCTTTTTTTTTTCACTATTACCTTCACAAATTAAGTTTTTCTTCTATAAATACCTTCCACAATAACTCAAAACCTCAAACAGGTTGGCTCCAAAATGACCTTTAGATGAAACGTATGATACAACACAAGTTCGATCCAAACATATACATTATGAAGAGAAAATGAGTTGTTGATCAACACACGACATGAAAGGATTCAAATACATCACAACACATTCTCTAAATTAAAATTAATTAATCAAGATCAACTACAGATGAAGGAAATATACCTTTTGGCCCAAACAACATCAACACTACCAAAACTGCCAACTATTCAACTTTACACCACCAAGGAGAGACCAAAAACATCATGTGGACCAAGATGTGAAAAATTTAGTCTATAAAAAATATTTATTCAACCTTCTCCTGAAGAAATTGATCATCAAATGCTAGCGCAAGAAGAGAAACATATTGAATTGATGAAAACAAAGCATTCTAGACAGACTGCAACACTTCAAAACATAGGATATTACATTGTTGTATACCAAAACACCCAAGACCTACATGGAAGGTATAATGGATAGAATTCTTGGATATATCACCTTCACATCTTGACCAACTTATCTTTTGAACGAAAAGAAAAAATCTTGCTCTACGAAAGGATACAGACTAGAACATCATGACATTTTCTTGGAGTATATTTTGTGATTGCCTTAGAAAAACTTTTGCAACTTATCTCTTAGTGTGGTACACAAAAATAGTAAGATATCAATGTAGGAATACTAAAAACATATTGGAACAAGTGTATCCACCTCCACATCATACTTAGACATCAAACTGGTCTGCAATCTTCCTCATACTACATTGCTGACTTGTATCAGCATATACCTCTACACATCAACTTTCTATGGAGTATTATACAATCTTTATCTCACATATTTGACATCAATGACAACACATATTTCCAAGAATCTCCCCCTTTGTCATTGATGGTAACACTCATTTATCTACAAGTCTTCTCTCCCCCTTTGACATCAAGGGTAAATGATTTAATATCTTCTACTTATAACAACCCAAAAACTATATGAACTCCCCCTTATTAGATGATTTCTACAAATAGTACTCCCCTGAGATAGAGATGCCCTAAAACTAATGCTATGTGAAAAATATTTTCAACAAAAACCAAAATATGATACTACTATACTATGTAAGACTATACAAAGACAAAATTGTCTTATCTACACCTTTGTAACTTCCTTAGAAGGTAGAATATTCTTGTAAATTACCTTAAGTTGCACCAGAGTTGCAACCCAATTTGCTTTTTCTGAGGTGAGAATATTATTTTGACATTCAAAATGTATACACAAATCGTCAACCTCCTCCACATTGTTTGGAGCCTTCATTTTCTATTCAACCTTTTCTACTTCAGCAAGAAACCTAGATAATGAAGCAAGTCTCAAGTTGACTTCTTCCCTTAGTTGACTAAACTATTTCTTTATTTTCTCTCTCTAATCCTGAAGAAAAGACAACTGCAAATGAACAGTCTCTATTTGTGCTCTTATTGATCCATCCTTATACTTTGATAAATCATATGTCTCGGCCAATTGAGTAATTTTTGACTCAATGGAGTCAATTTGACCTTTGATGTTCTGGTGGAGCTTGGCCATTTCAAAAAAAATTGATAAAGTGTAGTGACTTTATAACCACAATCCTTAAACATCGTTATGTTTTCTTGTAGTTTGTTATGTGCATTAGCACACTGGTCAAATGCTTCAACCATTCTCTTATCATTTATCTTCCTTGGGGCCTCTTGCTCTACCTTTTACTCAATGTGTGAATAGTGATCCTTAAAATAATCCACCAACAACTTCAATTTCTATTCTAGAGCCAAGGAAGCATCAATTTTTAACTCTAGTAAAACCTCTTGAATAATCTTCATAACATCAATAATTAATCCATTTTTCTTCACGTGTTCTTATAGAATCTCCTTCCTTGCAGAAGAATGCAAAATATCACCAAGTTGTAATTTATGGAGGAGAGAAATCTTTGACAAGTGAACTTATGTCTCATGAGTGGGAATTTGTAGAAGATGGGGTGTTTCCATAGGTTGAAACTATATCTGCATCCCTAGTATGTCCATGAAATAATATGAAGATGAAGAACCTTGACCTATAGAAGCACCTTACTTCTTAGATGTCTTCTTTTTACATCCTAAACTATCTCAGGATTATCTTCTCTCATATGCTCATCATTTCTTAAATCCCCCAAAGGAGGAACACCCACTTCACCTTGGTTTCCTACACCATTATTCTCTAGAGGAGCAATCTCCTCATTTTTCTTATCATTTTTCTCTTTCTCTTTGTCTTCTTGTTTCTCTTCTTCATCTTCCATCTCCAAAGCAAATAATTCTTGTATTTTTTGTACACCGGAGACACCTACTTCTTCTTGATGTCTAGAGGATCCTTGTACTTCTTTCTGACCAAATATATTTTTCTCATTTGTGTTTTTTGGAAGAGGTGTATTTTTAATTTCTTGTTCATCTGAAGGCACTTATGCATCAACATCAATGCCATGTATTTATGGAAGGACTTGTGAATCAACATCATCATCATTTTATAATTCATTAATGATTTTCTTTGTGCCATCTTCAGTCTCACTTTGGATCTTCCTTTTCACATCTTCATCCATGCTCATCAATAGATCTATTCTTCTTTTAGTGCAAAGCTCTTTGGCTTGTCTCTGAACAATATTTTGTTTTTCTTCATGGGAGACAAAGATCCCAATTTTTTCAATTGCTTGTTGTTTCCTTTATTCATCAACCTTGATATATTCTTCTCTTCTCAGCTTCAAAGCCTCGGCAAGACTATGTGTATAACACCCCACAATGGAACTTAGAAAATAACACATAAAGTAACCAAATAACCAAACAATTTTTTTTTTAAAAAAAAAATTGATTACAACACGAGTATAAAATAAACATTAACACATACGTTCTCAGGGTTCCATGACAACTCAAGAAAGAACATCACATCACTAAATCAAAAGACATAAAGCATAAGGATAAATCATATTAATAATGAATGATCTAATCACATAATCATAATGTAAACAAGTCACATCAAGTGAGATTATGAAAAATCTCGTAACAACATAATAACATTACTATACGATATCCCTTTCACATCAGGTATGTATACAACATAGATGAAGGTCATAACACATCTATCGATCTTGTTGATGAGCACGCTCTGCGTCCAACTTCACAAACCAAGTAAAATTAGGAACCTATCACAAGTACAATATCATCCACACACAACAACACCTACAAGGGGACCCAATGGAGGAAAAACCACGTTCCTCCCAACTACATGGTACCCGAAGGTCCACCCCCTGTGCTAGGAGATAATATCAAGTCCACAAAGACAAATAAACAAAAAGACAAAATATAACATCACATGGTTTGATGTACACATTACAACATAACAATATCAAATCCAAAAATTACAAACAAAGCTCGTAGAGCCAACAACATAGTAATAGGTAACTCTACATAGGAGACCACATAACATGCATCAGGAAAAGAGTGTCATCACATAGATTATTATAGGTTACCTTGGTGAATCTTCATAGACTATCGACCCTCATGCTGAGTTACCCTGGCAATCTCTACCAATTCTCGGCCCCTAAACAAACTCATGTGGAATCAAACTACCTTTTGAAAATAAAAAGTAGATGATCATGCCATTATAGGCCATCTCAACCTACCCTTAATCTTTACAAGCACTAAGGTATTAGGCGAGGCATTCAAATTATCTGAATTATTTAGTGAATACTACCCAACCCCTAGTACATTTAATTAGGTTTTCATTAAATTATAAACTCACAATAGGTTACCCTAGCTACCTCTTAGGGTTTTGACCCCTATCAAAAGCCACTCTTCCTAATAGGATAACACATTATCAATTACAAGGATAGCCCTCATGCACATTAAACAAAAACCAAGAATGAGCATATCTCAATCATGACTTAGACCATTTAACTTTCAAAATACCACCAAAATAACAAATAAAACATGCATGGCTAAGTCCCAAATTAAATCATTACAATTAAACATCAAAGTACAAGCATAATAAGCTTGACAATACAAGTTTCCTTTTCCTAGCCTCAGGAAGAACTAAAAACTCAATAACATAGTAGTAACTCTTTAGTCATTAACAAATATATTATAAACAATTTCAATAAAGATCACTTTTAATCTATTATTTATTAAACCTTTCATACTAACAAGTTTCAATATTTAAACAAATAAATAAATAAATATATAAATATCTATGTTTGATAAAACATTACACTCCTAATTTTTGTTAATCATGCTATATAATTTCTAAATCTAGGCGAAATAAACCATCACTTTATTTCTTTTAAATGTATACATATTTCTTTCTTGTCATATACTTATCCTTACAATTAATCCCATGATTATCAACATAGAACTCACATCTACAATCTTAAATTATAAAGTCAAAACTTAATTTATTTACACTGCAATAAAATATACTAAACTATAGTCTATTGTTGCGCATGCACAACTAAGAAAGTGGGTTTAAGACCATCACTAATGGATGCATGCACTTTAAGAGGGATAAACGTAAGCTAATGAACATCTCTGGGTAAGTGTGACTCAACAGTTATCAAATTGCATGGCATCGACCCAAGAGAAGTTGAAGCTCACAATAAAACAAAACTACAAACCTTCCAATACCATCGATACTCAAGTACTACAGGAAAATAAAATAAAACCAAAGACAAGGTAAATAAAGAAGAATCAGGTGTCCCCATGGCAGTTCTATGATCTAATAATTAGAGGACAACTAAGGAAAGCAATGTTGCCAACACCAAGCAGTATTTACAAGGAAAGAATGAGGAAATTGCGAGATGATTGTTCTAAGAGATCTGAACCATTTCCATCATTTATAAATAGTGGCACTGAGTATAGGGAATTTAAGATTCAAGAAAAGACAAGTTAAATGTTATGATTAAGAAATTACTTTGAACCCCATCAAGAAATAAACAAGAATCTAATTTACACTATTTAGCTAACAGCAAAGTCATCCCCCTAACTGGCCGATTATGCTATGGATTTCCAGCTATCCCTCCTAACCACAAGATTGATACTTGCATGCAAAGAATGATTGCAAGGAGGTGTACATAAAGACCTGATTTGTTAAAAGAATGTATGAACTTTTAGGAAGATTAAAATATGTTAAGAAAGGCCTACCACAGTTAAAGAGATCAGCTACAATAATAATGGACTACCTAGGCGCATTAAATTAAAACTCAAAATTTTTCCATTGATTACTAGTCACCAATCAACTTAAGCATGCACGCGATATAATGAGGAAATATATGGATAGGGGTTTTCTACAGAATAAACAACAAACCAAGGACTCCACTGGTTATCCAAAAGCATATATGTTTGAATATTTACACTAGAAATTATGTCAAAATTAATGAAGGGAATGTTAATCAACTTTCCAAATCGGCTAAAGTTATCATTGTTTAGTGTCTATGAATTGTTTAGTGTTTACAACTAGGTTTTAATAATTTTCATTTCTCTAATTTTTTTAATTATTTCAACACTAATCCACAAAAATTTCATTTATGATGTTTTGTGCAAAAGATTCAGCAAATGAATTCAACTGCAAGAAGAACAAACACCATAGCAATATTTAGAAGCTATTCTTCAAGAAAATACAAAACAAAGAAGAGAACCTGGATTATCTTATCGAATTCGATGTAGAATGAAGCAAAAACTAGCAAATCCACAATTCTTTATTTTTTTGAAATGCAAAAATCCTTCAAATTCACTGTCTCCCAAACTTTTCAACCAAATTACAGAGAAGAAGCTTTTTCCCAAAAACCAAAATTGTCGTGAAGGTTTTCTTTTTCCCAAAATAAATTGTCGTGTACAATTTTTTTGCATAACCAAAGCTTTTAATTCATTTTCAATTAACTCACAATCACAAATCTTAACTAACAATCATCATGCAAACAAAATTGATCAAGCAGTTTCAACTAACAAATATCCAAGATTACACTTTCTAACTCAAAATTTGTATTTCAAATATTTTAATTTGCACATTAAATTAACAATCACGTTCAAATAAATATCTATTGCTCAAGGTTAACAATCTCATTTAATTAAATATTCTATTTTAATAATTCAAATAATCAAACCTTTTCAAATGATAATTCCAATTTGATTATTAAATTAATTAAACACATATTTTAATTTACCATTTCAAATAACATTATACTAAATCAAATAATTTATTTAATAAACCATTTAACTAATTAAATGATACCCGGACATAACGCAAACATGAACAACACAATAATATTGGAATGACAACACATATAATCATCCCATAAAGGAACGATGGCCAAAGATGGACCTGACATTATCTTTGAAACAACATGTTTCCATTGGGTCATGGAAAGCTCAAACCTAACAAATTAGGTGAAGTTGATGCCCATTACCTGCAAACTGTATAAAAAAACACTGTCAAACATATCTGCATAAATCGACAATCACACCGTGAAAGAGAGTCACAGCATAGCAGCGTACTCACGAGTGAGTAATGCTACACTGTCTCCTTCACCAAGACTAACATACAATACTACATCATAAAAAACATTGAGTACATCATCATAAACTCACTAATACTCTGAAACAACATAAAACCATAACACACATAATGTTCATCATAAGATCACCACACAAACATAATTAGATGATCAACAATGTCTCTAATGTATCATCAATTCTATATAAAACCAACATAATATTAGTGTTGTAACTGAAATATAGTAGCATAGTATCAAAAAAAACTAAAGCAACTATCAATTGAATAGAAGCAAACTAAATCAAAGTGCAACAACTAGAGGGACACTACATCCTCCCCCCTAAGATAAGGCTTACTCCTGGAAGCCTACAAACCGATATGGATGAAGCTCTCTCATGCGTGTTTCATCCTCCCAAGTAGTTGATGCCTCGTCACTAGGATCCCACTGGACCCTCACCTGATCAACGTCTCGACCCCTGAGGGCAAGTATCCTGTGTTGAAGAATGCCCACGGGCTCCAAAGCCAACTGGTTGTCCTCTACCTGTAATGCATTCCAATCAAACAAATACATGGAAAACATCATGAATGCATGACAAACTAGGCGGTAAAGCAAGACGGTATGCTACAAGACCAATCCTCTCCAAAATCTCAAATGGTGGCATGAATTTAGAGCCTTTTCCATAACGGATCAGACTCTTTCACAAATGCACCTAAAGAAATACCCTATCATCAACTGAAAACTAATGATTCACTCTATGCGCATCGGCATACTTCTTCTAACTATCCTACACTGCCACCAAGTGCTCTCTGATGGAAGCATCTTAGAGCCAAGTAGAACTCTATCCTCAAGTCAATCCCAACTCAATGAAGTCTAACAAGGACATCCATATAGTACCTAAAAATGAAGCATACCTATGGAACTATGATACCCATTATTATAGGCAAACTCCACTAAGTAAAGATAATCTTCCCAGCCCAACTATTGATCCATTACATACATCCTGAGTATATCCTCAAGAATATGATTGACTCTTTTGATCTGACCATCGGTCTCAGGGTGATAAGTTGAACTGAAGTTCAATTGAGTACCTAAAGCATGTTGTAATGATTTCCATAATGCTGATGTAAACACACTTGATCTCTATTTGAAATCATTATTCGAGGAATTCCATGCAACTGAACAATATCCTCCATGAATATCCTGGCCACAGAAGAGGCATTATAGGAAGAACGAACCAGAGAAAAATGTGCTACCTTAGTCAACTTGCCAATATTAACCATATTAGCATCATGTCGATGAGATGACATTGGTAAACCAACAATAAAGTCCACTGATATGATGTCCCACTTCCATTCAAGAACAATATGTGGTTGTAGTAGTCCTATGAGATGTTGGTACTCAACCTTAACTCTCTAGCATTCAAGACATCTTGAAACAAAATCAACGATATCACACTTCATACCAAACCAAAAGTATAATTGGCAAAGATCTGTGTGCATCTTCTTAACACCTGGATAAACTGAATAAGGTGCTCGATGTGCCTCTGAAAAAATTAGAGTGTGAAGACCTTCTATATGTGGTACGTAGATACGACCCAAATGTCACAACAATCCATCTGACTCAAGAGTATATCCTATAAATCTACCCTCCAAGGGTCTACTTGATCCTAACTCCATCTTCACCTCCTGATGCAGTCTATCTATAGTAAGCGATGCCAAAATTTGGCTCCTCAAATCAACTTCAAGAGTCATGGTAGAAATCTCATGCCTTCGCAGACTAAGAGTGTCAACCACTATGTTCTCCTTCCCCTGGAAAAATTTCACCTTGAAGTCATACTCACAAAAGAACTCCATCCACCGTCTCTACCTAGCATTCAAATTAGGCTGTGTGAAAATATATTATAAACTACGATGATCACATTGAAGTTCAAAATGTTGCCCCAATAAGAAATGCCTCCACCGAACTAGAGCATGAACAACTACAACTAGCTCCAAATCATGAGTAGGATAGTTCAGTTCGTGATCCTTGAGTTTGCGAGACTCATAGCGATCACACAACCATCTTGCATCAGCACGACTCCTAATCCCTCCAAAGACGCATCAATGCATACAACAAAATCCTTAGTAGGG
>VDFB02321297.1:0-102572 GCA_007258455.2 Sequoia sempervirens
CAGTTCTACATAAAATGAGCAAATAACTCTCTCCAAGCTTGAAATTGACTCAAGTTGACTCGAAGCACCTAGTTGACTTGGAAATCAATCTTCAACACCTAATAACTTGTCAAATCTACATACAAAGAGCTGCAAACCAACATGCAATAGGGGAAAAATGATTGAGGGTTAGTGAATAGGGGTTTTCCTTGGTCAAACCCCACTTTTGGTAATTAAACCCTTGAAAAGATAATGAAATGAAAGAGAAAGATAAACTAATAACATGAAAGTTATATCAACTTACCTAACCCTTGATGATGCAAGTTTGAAGTAATGTCAATGGTTGTTTCAAAGTGCTTGAATAGTGCTTGAATTGTTGATGTAAAATGCTTGAATGCTTGAGTGAATAAGTGGATGGGTGAACTTGATGAATGGGGGTTAGAATGAGATGAAAATCACTTATTTATACAATTCTTGTTTCTTAGTATCCGTTCATACCTCATCACAGACCGACATCAAGTGATTTTGAATAAAATCCCGAAAGGAAATTTAAAATATTTTGAATTTGGGGCCAAGGGGGACTCATTCACCACCCATGGCGAATGGGTTCCACCTAGGACCTAAAAAAATGTGTCAAGAAAAATGTTGTATTTAATGTTATTTGTCGAGATAACATTAAAAAATATGTACACTTAATTACAACTTATGAGGGTATAAAGAGACCAAATAAAGCATGAGAAGGGTGTAAATAGTGAAAATATGCCTAGAAGAGCATGTGAAAGCTTGTTACAAGACTTTACAACACTTCAAAATAGGACTTGTTGATGAGTAAAAAGGTGGTTTTTAGGTAAATTGCATTAAATAGAGTCTAGAAGAATGTAGAAATGTCTTACAACACTTCACAAGACGTTGTTCTTTGAGTTTTAGTACCTAAATAAGCATGTTCAAGCCATGTTACAACATAAAATCAAAACAACATAGTTCCAACACCATGAAACAAGACCTAAAAGGTCATGAAAATGACAAGGGGCCATTTTTCTATGACACAATAATATATTATATATAATACATAATATTATATATATTATAAATACATAATACATATTATAAATACATAATACATATTATATAATATTATGTATTATAAATAATATAAGAAAATATAACTAACGGATATCCATCTAATAACATATATCCATTATGAATGGATATTTTTTTTGGTTTGGTATTACTTATTTTGAATTTAACAAATAATTATTATTGATTTTCTACCTACATTACATCTAAAGTCCTGATTGATAGGTTGATTGAAAAATTTCCATAACTTTCAAACTACTTAACATTTTTTGAATCTACAAGATGCACCACATTCTATGCTTCGCATACTATAGGATAAAAAATATTGAATTTCATAATTTTTTGACCAAGTTATGGTGGTCAGACACAAAAGTTTTAATAATTCTGAAAAGTTGTAATAAAAAAATCATAACTAATTATTTACGTGGAAAAAAATTACAAAAAAAAAAATCTGACACATTCGGGTATGTTTCCTCTACTTATATTGAAAAATTCAAAAAAATATATTATGTTTTTCTTGTACTTAGGGTGGTCAGACATACACCTGCTTCTTATCTTTTTCCTAAAAATTTAGTACCACTGCATTGAAATTTCAAATTTTCTCAAAACAAATTTACTTTTTTTCCAAAAAAGGACTAGTAGCCTAGAAACTACATTCAATTTTCTACAACTTTTGTTCTTACATATTTTTGAAATTATGTTAAGAACCTATTCAAATTTTTATGTCAAGTTGCCTAACTCTGATTTTCTAAATTTCCATCGCCACTTAGAGGCCTAGTTTGGACCCCCATGATCCTGCACTGACCCATCTATATTTTGTTTGATCTATCTTAGGAGATTCAACATTTTTTCTCAATTTAAAACTAGTAACCATGGGAGTACATACTAGTTTAGAGTCCTCCATTCCAAACTTCTTTAGCATTTCCTTAACATATTTTGATTGTGTAATGAATATACCTTTTTCTGATTGACTAATTTGTAGCCCATGGAAGAAATTCATCCCTTCAAATATTGACATTTCAAACTCATTTTGTATATAATCTGTAAAACTTTTACACATTACCTCATTTTCTCCAAATATTATGTAATCAACATACACAACCACAATCAAAATTTGATCTCTCTCAACTTTGAAGTAAAAGTTTCTATCTGCAATACCCTTTTTGAATCCGTGCTACAATAAGTACTTGTCCAATCTTGCATATCAGGCTCTAGGATCATGTTTGAGCCCATATAATGTATTTTTCAACCTGTAGACCATGTCAAGGTCTTCTAATAATTGAAAACTTTTCAGTTTTTCAATATATACCTATTCTTCCAACTCACCATTCAAAAATGTAGACTTTACATCCATTTGATATACTTTGAAATATTTATGTGCTGCAAAAGCCAAAAACATCCTAATAGCTTCCATTCTTGCTACTGGAGAAAAATTCTTCAAAATATATTCCTTCCATTTGTGAGTAGCCTTTACACACAAGCCTAGCCTTGTTTCTGACAACTTTTCCATTCTCATTCTATTTTTTCTTGAAAACCCATTTAGTTCCTATCGCATTCGTATTTGTTGGTCTTGGGACCAGTTTCCATGTGTGATTCTTCTCAATTTTCCTCAGTTCTTCTTCCATAAATTTGATCCAATTTTCATCCTTGCATGATTCAGTAACTATTTTAGGTTCTATTTCAAAAATTAAACAAAAGTTTACCTATTCCTCTATCATAGCATCTTTTCTTCTTGTCAGCACACCTCTACTTTTTTCTCCAATTATTTGATCCTCAGAATGATTTTTCTGCACATACTTAGGAGTATTAGGATTCTTTTCCAGAGCTTCTTCCTCTTCCACTAGAATCTCATTTTCTTTCTCTTCTTCTTTTTGTTCTTCTTTGCAAGGGGGTTCATTAGATTCATATCCTTCTATCAACACTAAGCTTTGATGTGATTCCTCATCTACTTTGACACTTGCACTTTCAACTATCTTTTGTAACCTTTTGTTGTAGCATATGTATGCCTTTCTCTTTGTAGAACATCCAAGGAAAATTCCTTCATCTGATCTTGCTTCAAACTTTCTTAGGTTCTCTTCATCCTTCCTAATATAATATTTACTTCCAAACATTCTAAAATATTTCACATTAGGATTTTTTCCATACCATAGCTCATAGGGGGTCTTTGAACTGTTGACTCTTTCTTGTCCATTGTTGATAATGTAGAATACGATATGAATTGATTCTCTCCAATAGACATCTAGTAGATTTGTTTCCTTCAGCATGGTTCTTGTTGCTTCTCGAACTATCCTATTCTTCCTCTCCACAATTCCATTCTATTGTGGAGTCCTAGGAGTTGATAAATGTCTTTTTATCCCATGATCTTCACAAAAATGGTTAAAATCATTGGAGGTGAACTCACCACCTCTATCAAACCTTAAAAACTTTATTTTTAAACCTATTTCATTCTCAACCATAGATTTGGATGCTTTAAAATTATCTAGAGCTTCTGATTTTTCTTTGAGAAAGGTCCCCCAAGTCATTCTAGAGTAATCATCTATTAACAACATAAAATACCTGTCACCTTGAGAGATTCTTGTTCTGGTAGACCCACATAGGTTTTTATGCACCAAATCCAAAGGTCTTGTAGTAGATAATTCTTTATTTTTGAACATCTTCTTTGTCTATTTTCCAAATTGGCACTCTTTGCAAATTGCATTGATAGGCTTTATAATTCTTGGCATGTCTCTCACAACATGAGTAGAGTTGATCTTCACTAGGCTATCAAAATTGATATGATACATTCTTCTGTGGCATAGCCAACTTTCATTGATTTGAGTCATAAAGCACTTACCACTATCACCTTTGAGCTAATAAACATTCCCTTTTGTCCTCATTCCTACAACAACCAAAGTTATGAAACTTCTTTTTGTGATTTCACAACCATGATCCTTAAACACTAGATTGTATCCTTTGCTACACATTTTTCCTACACTGAGAAGATTATGTCAGAGACCCTTGACATAAATAACATCGTCTATCTTATTCTTTTCATCAAAACTAATTGAACCTTTTCCACAAATCTTAGCAAATATGTTATCACCAAACTTAACAAAACCACCATCATACTTCTCACATTTAACAAACTTACTCTTATCACTTGTCATATGATTTTAGAATCTGTTGTCAATTATCTAGTAGTTTTTCTCCTCTCTTGTATGAAAGGTAGTCAACATAGTTCCTTCAATATTGTGACTTGCTTCCAAAGAAATTTCCTTCACACATCTTTCAGGGTTAGTAGAATTAGTTCCAAAATTCAAAACAATTAACAAGCATTCATCACTTCCATCATCTGAATAGTATGATTCATCATCATTGTACCATTGTCTTCTTTAACATAATAACTCTTCTTGAAAAAATTACCTTTATGATCTTTATGTTTGTCATTTGAAACATTGCCTAGACATTTTGAACTACAATGATTTTTTTAGTGGCTAATATTCACCAATTGGCTAATAGTTCGAGCTATAATGTGACTTGAATTGCCAAATTTTTACAAAATTTAATTATAGTCTTATTTAAATCACCAAAGAATTTATTTTATTAAAAAAATCAACTCAAAAATTCTCCACAATATTTGATACATGATTAGATTAGATTTGACTAAATTTAATAAATTATAGTAGAAATCTAAACTAATTCACCATAGTATATCATAATTATTAGTTTCCTTAGGACTTTTTTTGTAATCTTTAGTTTCCACCATTGATTTATAATATAATCTAATGGCCCTTGTTGTATTCCATGAGGTAAAATGTACCCACGATCTATAATGCTCATTGGGCCCATAATTTTAGGTCTCACGAGCATTATAGATTGTGGATACATTTTACCTCGTAGAGTATAATGAGGCTCATTAGATCAATGATCTAAAATCAATTTTGATCCCCATTAGAATTATAGATTGTGGGTACATTTTACCTTGTAGAATACAATGAGGGCCATTATATTTTATTTTAAAACAATGATGGCAAGTAAATATTATAATCTACCCCTTAAACCCATAAATAATTTCCACTCTTAGGCCCCTACTTTTTCATGAGAATTATTTTTAGATTGAATGGATTCGCCACCATAATTAATACATTTTCCTATTATTTTTCAAGATTCACCAAAATTTTCTACAAAATTTTAGTGATGTAAAAAAATTGCCAATAAAATTAATAATTTTTTTGAAAAAAAAAGGGAAAGATTCACCAATATAAATTAATCTTGTTTTCTAAAAAATGAAAGATTCGCCAGGATTTTATATATTTTTTTGAGGGGGGTTTCTTAAATTTATCACTATTTTGAAGCATAATGACCTATCTTACCACAATTGAAACACTTGAAGGGTAACATACCTCTGTATTTTCTAGTGCCCTTTTTTCAATCTTCTTACAAAATTTTCTTCCACTTCATCAAGATCATCTGGATCAGATTCATCATTCCTCTCTCTCTTGCTAACTTTAAAAATAGTTTCTTTTCTTGAAGCATATTTTTCAATTTCTCTTAATTCAAAAGTAGTTAAAGCACCAAACAATTGATCTCTAGAATATTGATCCAAATTTTGAGCTTCCTCAATAGCAGATACTCTAGCACTATAATATTTAGGAATGGTTCTCAATACCTTTTTTACAATTTCACTTTCCTCTAGCTTTCCACCAAGACTATTGATGGCATTGAAAATTTCATCCACCCTTAGCATGTAGCCTGCAATATCTTTATATTCTGACATCCTTAGGGTTTCATACTTGGCTTTAAAATTTTGTATCTTTTCTTTCTTGACCTTATCATCTCCTTCATAAATTCTCTTAAGCTTCTCCCAAACCTCTTTAGTAGCTTTGTATCTTATCACCTTCACAAGTTCTAAATAAAAAATCCCACTCAAAATAGCATTCCTTGCTTTGCCATTATTCTCATAATCCTTGATATCATCTTCACTTGTCGAAGGATTAGTAGGCATAGTATATCCATCTTCAACTGACTTCCATATTCCAAACCCTAATGAGACAAGAAAGGCTTCCATCCTTGCTTTCCAAAAGGCATAATTTGTTTCATTGAACATAGGGACTTTGACACCATTCCTATGCGCCATCCGGATCTACCTCAAGCAGTTAAGCTTCTTCCAAGGAACCTTTGCTTTGATACCAATTGTTAGAGACAAAAGAAAACTTAGACGGGGGGTGAATTAGTTGTGCATTAAAACCTTCAAACCCTTATTAATTTTTAAACCCTTATTAAGCATTAGCATGAATGTAAACAAATGAAACATCAACACATCAACAACCATACATAATAGAACACTAGATTTTAGGTGGAAAACCCTAATCAGGGAAAAACCATGGTGAGGATTAGCTCACTATATGAATATCAACACCGATTACAAAAGGCTCACTACCATAAGGGCTCATTTCCCAAAGGACTCACTATCCAAAAGAAATAAAGGCTCACTACTTAGGAAGATCGGTTCTTCTGAAATATAAGATATTACAAAGAAATTGTTACAAGGAGGTTCACTAAATTAGAGAAATAGGAGAATCCACCACAACCGTCCACAACCTTTGGCTCACTGTCTCCAACAACTTTAGACACACTAAAATGTAAACACCTTTTGCTCACTGCTTCTGGTAGTCTTGGGCATTCATGCTCACACTTAGATATCAACATACGATCACATACACATCATTTCAAACCACATATCACATCACACACTTCTCCAATAATTGACTTTGTATATATTTTTTTTGCAACCATAAATAACCTTCTCCAAGTTGGCTTCAATGAAATGTATGCACCTCAAACGTACAACCACCAAATAGGTTAGTAGCAAACAATTTTGTGGTGGAAAGAAGTGAAGGAAAATCACACCAAGGGTTAACCAGGACAAAAATCTACACTGACATGCTACACCAGGCTTCCACAATCCATGAAGCACATCCACGAATAGCGCTAACATGCCAGGTTGGCCAAACTAGCATTAACACTATCAAGCAACCAAATTCACACTTCACCAATTCTAGAAACATCCTACAGATCACATACCAACATTACACAGTATCCTAGAATATTCCAACACTAACAAAATATTCAAAATCACTAGTGCAAACACATAAAAATAAAAATTCTATCATCTTGTGCAACTAGTCAAATTACCACTAAGAAACAATTCATGAACCAAGCTTGCAGAATAGATAAACACCAAACCATCCAAGGGAAGATAGATACAAGCATCATTAGAAAATTCTCAAATCCATAAGACAAGAAACTTCAGCATGGAGAAATGTGGAGCAATTCCATTTTTCTCATATATGTTCCTCTTCACAAGCCAAACACTTTCAAACACATATACTGTCGCATGATCCACAACTTGAAAATCTAGATATAACAGCTTCAAAGACCATTGATCATCACTTTAAAACTACACAAGAACATATTCAAGCACAAAGAAATGTAGAGAAAAATATAGAACACATCCCTATCAACTTGTACACTCTTTATACATTTTTTCTCAAAAGCACTTGGAAACCAAGTGACCCTGTTGCATATACAACACCTACTCAACACCACAAACACCTTCTCATCATGACCACACTAGAGGTTGATATAAATGACAATAATAATGACAACATAGTACAATAGAAGGTGACAATCATTTATATAAAGGACATTCATTTAAAGAAGAGGTAGTATTTAATAGTTTAGGATAGTTAAATGAAGGATAATACCTACCATCACAGTAGACAACTATCATGAAGATAAGATAGTATTTTGTAAATGATAGATTTCAATGAATTCAGTGAAGGGGCATATTTCATGATGAAGGACATAGGTATGATGGGGAAACCTAATAAATGGATATGATGAGAAAGAAAGGACATACCACAAGAAGGAGCAGTCATCTTCCATGTTATAGGTTTGGAATCATCATTGGAAGTGAATGCTACACAAAGGATGCAAAAGATAAACTATGCTTATGATCATTTAAAAGGGGCAGAGCAAGATGCTACATTTCAGTCATATAAAGAAGGGTATTTCAATGAAAGTGGTTTCAAGATTCAAAGGATAATGGTGTCCATGGTTGATGAAGGAAATGATTAAGCTATTGTTGGGTATGACAAATAAGAAGGAAGTCATGTAATGAATGGGAAGGTCAAGTGAGATAGGGTAGATATTACATAGGATGACAGCGACCTTTACACCCAATACATATTTGTGAGAATGCTTAAATGCAATATATAGTGAGAACATGATGGAATATCAAGGGACAATCCTAAGACTAGCATATAGAGCATGTGGGGATGGTATTTATCAAGGTAAGATAGTATATTTCAAGTGCATAGATAAAGGTTTTAAGGTCACATTCAAGATAGTGACATAGTTACAGTCATCATCAAGGTGTTAGGAAACAGGATGATAGTCAAGGAGGACTATGAAAAGATAAGAAAGGACATATGAAAGTGATAATTATGATAGTGAAAATATGGTTGTGAAAAGAGGACAATTAAACACATGGATAGTGAGATTTATAGTAGTGATTTAATATAGTGAACTTATTGATTAACATTGTGACCTAGTATCATAGTCATTGATCTTGTAATAAAGACTTTGTGAAAGTGACCTTGATAGTTTACTATGACAGTGAGATGCATGAAAATGACTTATGACCGTATGACCTCATTGATCAATACCTTGTTATAGTCACCTTAAAATGGTAGTCACCTTGCAAGGGAAACAATATGATAAGGATTCTAATAAGAATGAAGAAGGATTGTTTTTAATGACTGTGATCAAGGAATTTATGATTGTTTTTATGTTTTATGTTCAATAAGTACCTATGGACTATGATAAAAACCTATGATCAATGATTAGTGTGTGCAATCAGGACTATTGAATATGATTTGTAGTCACTTGAATGAGATTTAGGAAAATGAAATGCATGGGTTGTATGGATAATGCTTATAAAATAACAAAACACAGTCATAGCAATAGATAACAATGGTATGTTGTAGCATGAAATCATTGTAGCTTGTCTTGAGCATCACAAGAGGTTATAGCCTATCAATTTTTAGTTGCAAGGGAAGTCATCAAATAAATGATACAAGTGACAAGCCTATGATGATGAGTTACAATGAAGAAAACATGAAATTGCAACAAATTTGTTTTCATGCCTATTATAGGACAATAATGTAGGTGGAAAAAAGTATTAAAATGATATTGCAAAGATCAAAGATAAGGGAAAAAGGACAATCACTAACAATCCAAGGATAGTCCTTATGACTGTAATGACAATCCTCATTTGCAATAAAGTCATCGACAGTCCTTAAGGCAGAGCATAGAAGAGTTTTCTTCAAAACTTGGGAGCCAAATAAAGAAGGAAAAATCATGATCAAAGGACAATAGGTTTGAAGATGGATGGAAATTATACCAAACTCAAGACACAAGGACGTTAAAGGGAAGTGATAAGTTTGATTCCATGACAATTCTCTAGATGTAAATGTAGTGACCTTACACAATGAATAGGGCAATATATGAAGGATTGTACAATTACCAAAAGGGTAGAACTTTCAAATAAGGGTAGTCTTCAAAAGCATGAAAAGGATAGTGACAAAATCATAGCCAAGGAGGATGTCATGGATAGATAGTCCAATCCTTTGATACCTTTAATAGTTCAAGGAAGATCAATAGTAATAGGAGTAAATGGAAGCCTTATTCAAAAAGATGATTCCAAGTTTCAAAGGAAGATAGGTCAAAGTTGCAAACCTTAACAATCAAGATAGTTATCAATTAGGTGAACCTCCAAAAAGGATAACTTAATACACATGAAATATTGAATAGATCATGAACGTGATAGTGATTTATGTCTAGTGATAATTCAAAGTTTTTATACATGCATGATTTACTAAACAAAAAATAGTTATCCCATGCCTCCTAGAAGACCTAGTCATCTTCAAGCTATTTCAAAGTATTCTAGGCATCTTCTCTCACATGCATATCATCATGCATATGTTTTCATGATTAAGATAGTTAAAGGGTTAGTTTTCAAGAACTTTCAGTTAGTTTAGGCCTATTTGAGAAGCCTACATGGGTGTAGCTGGAGTTAAGAGGAGTTTGAAGCCAAAAGCATGTAATTTGAGGTAGTTTGGGGTCCTAAAATAAAGGCTTTTTTTCCTTGTATGCCCAAAAACCCATAGTTTCATGAAAATTGATTGAAGACATCAATTCCAATCAATTTCATGCATATTTGTGAAGATCAATTCAAGTTCATTTGGGGGAACACTTAGGGATTTTTTTAGTGGCAAATCTTCGTAAATTGGAAAATAGTATAATCAGCCAAGTCAAAATTGGGAAATAAATTGCAACCAACGGGGTGCCAAATTACCCGAATTTTTTTGAATTATTACATTTCCATTCGCCATCAATTTATTTTATGAGGCATATGTAATTAATAGTTTTTCATAACAAACTATGCCTTTCAAATGGACTAATTAATATTTTCACCAAGAATCTTGGAGGCATGTATTAAATCACCCCCACATTTGCCAATAGTATGAGAAAACATTGTGTATTAGGACACATTTCACCAACATAATTAAATGTTCACTGCACGTGAGGACCCATTTTTCCTATAACATTCAAAAATAATTACATTTGAGGGACACATTTCACCAATTACATTAAAAAATAATTGCATATGAGGACCCATTTCACCAATACTATGATAACTCCATGCTAATTATAGGGCCATAATCGCCTTGAAAATTACAATGTATGTGTTCCATTGAGGTTTGCTTCTCTCAATAATTAAATTTATTGTTATATAATCACATGGGATTTGCCAAATTTTTACTATACCATTTAAAAATCCCATGAAATTCACCAAATATGGATTGATATAAATACAATCGAAGATGATTTATTCTTACACATTTTGTTTAGTTCTAAACTTGTGAGCTCTCAATTTGGAAGTTGGACTTGGAACCTTGATCATAAGAAAGTTAAAAACTTACAACTATAGGCATTCCTACATTAACAAATAACAAGTTAGTGAAAACCTAAAGGTAAGTGATCATTTCTTGAATATTCATAGTGTTATAAGGATTTTTTTATCTCTTTTCTATTCTTTCTTCAATCTTAAAGATGATATTGAGTAGGGAATGGGATCTATATTCTATGTACTTCTTAAACAAGAAGACAATTTTTTCTATCTTTTATTTCGTGAGAGATCAAGATTTCGAGAATCAAGTGCAACAAGAGTAAGACTCCTCAAGGTGGTGAAGGGAGGCCATCAAAATGACCAAAATGTAGAGTTATCATAAAGTCTTACTTTGTCAAAAAAAATTATCCATCAAATCAAGATGGAACTACATCATCAACTCTTGCACCAAATATTAATGAAGAAGCCATTAGAAATACCTCATAGGAAGATTGGAATGAGTTAATTGAGTTATATGAGGATGAGAATGTCACAAAATATGTTCCAAGTGATACCTAGCTTAGCCAAAATGAGTTAATTGACCTAGATGAAAATGTTGGCACCATAGATGATGTTGTAAGGAAGAGGAAAAGAAAAAAAAAAGGGGGAACAAGTGGGATATGACAAGGAATTTTCAGATTGATTGGGTGTCAAAGTAGCCATTCATTGAACCAGTGGAGAATGCAAAAAAATATGAACCTCCAATAAGTATAAAAGAGACAAGAAGTTGTAGCTAAAGCTTGGCACTATATAAAAGCATATTGGTAAAGTTTATGAAAAATAAATCATAGACATAAAGGAAAAATCAATAGTAAGATGGAAATCAAAGGAAGAATGTCTTCATGTTAAGTATTCCCTATAATATGATGAGAATATGCAAAGAATGGTGAAGATTTTTGCATGTGGAGGTTCAATTGAAGCTCAATTTGGAAAGATAATGGCAGGAATACAACTGGCAAAAACTATTCAGATGAGTGTTGTTTTACATATTTTATCTAGAGGGCATCTTATGATAGACTACCCAGAATATTTTAATTTATTATCTTTTTTGGGTGTTCCTAACTTTCCTAGCGCACATTGGTCAATAAATGTTGGATGCGATTGAACAAGTTGTCTTGCTGAGGTGGAAAAGCAAGATTTACAAGAGAAAATAAAAGAGTCAAACTTGATTACATTATCTTTAGATGAAGCCACTATGGTAGATAATACTTCTTAGGTATGTATGGATGTGTATATTTGTATAGGAGTGAATTTACACCCCTTGTGCAAATTCCCCTTTCATGTTCCCTCACCTTAGAAAACCAAGTCTGAAGGCGAAAATCCACATCTGCTTGCTGCCTTCATTCCACTTGGTGTCTATTTTGTGCGTCGGCAGAAGAATAATTGTTGGGGACACCCGCGCAATGCGCTTACATCCCTGATTGATTCCTACGTCTGAAGCCTGCACAGGAATTATACTTCCCATTGGGGTCGATTTGTAACGCCTCTCTTCGACCAACCAACCCAAATATGGCCATTTTTCTCATTATCCCTTAAAATTCACTCTTCATTCCTCCATTTCATCTTCTAATAATCCTTCTACAATCTCTCCAAGCATTCCATTCAGCTCTCTACATACTTTCTCAAGCATTCTCTTAGCACCATCACTTTCAAGCAACAATTTGCACTCCATAGCAGCAACAACAACACTCCATCAACTCCATAGAGAAAGTGTGGAAAAAGACTAGTGCAGCAAGGGCTTGAGTCCTCTCATTCTCTCCACCATTAGCTAGTCAGCTCTTGGTGGAGGTGTTAAGATTTTCACTCCTCTTCTCTACAATTTGGTTGAGTAGCATAATATTGTTTTGTAGTGTTATTGTGTTATTTTCCTTCATTCTCCTTCATCATAATTTTTCTCCATTATTGCTATCTTGGCTGTCCATGGAGGTGGAAACAACAAAATGGGGGTTTGACTAAGGCAAACCCCCATACATGCCCCCAATAATTTCCCTCTTTCTTGTGTGCAAGTGGAAGTGTACTTGGAGCTAGCTGGTGAATGAGTATCTTTGTGAGATCATTCTTGTCACCTTAACTCTCATTTACTTGCTTTATCACATTCATTCATATTTTTACTACTTTATAGCTCTATTTTGTCCCTTTGGAAGTGACTAGCTAGGCTGTCAACCTATTTTCTGGTAGTTCACATTGTCTTTTTGTCCTTTGTCCATACAGACGCCAGTGCACTTGAGAGATGCCAGTGCACCATGCTATCATCCCGGAACCACACTTTCATCCTTAGGAAAAGAGCTTCCTGAGGCACAGTGTTGAACCCAAAAATTAGCTCGCCTAGCCCCTTCTTGAATTGCAGGTCTGCAGAGTGATTGAAGGACCTTATAGTCCTCACCATTATTTTCCCTCACCTCTAAACACCCCTTTAAGCTGAGGTAAGTTAGGGCATCCTTCTGCTCTTGGCCCTCCATGACCTGGGGCTTTGAACGTGGTTGGTCCCCGTCTCTTACATTTTAGGTGAACCCGACATGAACCATTTTGGTTCCATTTTGTGATACTGAAAGTTCCTTTCCTCATATTCTAGGAGTGTTGTAGGTGTGAGTGTTGTGAGGCCTTCACCTCGCAACCCAACCTGTGACCCTTAGTAGGCATAGTTGGAAGGTTTCAAAGGTGTTGTGTAACAAAACCTTGATTGGGTCACCATCTTATCCTTTAACCTTTTAAGGACTCTATGAAAGTGTCATCTAGTGTGCGTAATGGCCTCTTTCCTACATCAACCTATCCCCTCTACGTAGCCTATGAGCAGTGGTATTGGTATAACCTTCACTTCATAGGACCTGCCGATGGGTTTTAATAGGGAACCATCTCCTCTCTATATCCCTGCACGAATCAACTAAAACATCGTAGCAGGTGTTCTCATTAATCCGACATCTCAAGTAAACATTATAACTGAGGAGATCATGTTAATCAACTTCTTGCACAAAGATGGGTATGATGCACCCGTAAGCACCATCTGCATGCATGATGGACTTTCCATGCCCCCTTTGGGTAATATTGTCCTGTCAATTTTGGTTGGACCTAAATCCATGAAGCTTTTGTTCAACATTATCCCTGGGTCTGAACTCTTTAGAGTGAAGCTGGGTATCCCTTGGTTAGTGGCTATGAATGTAGTGAATTTGGTCATGCATAAATGTTTAAAATTTATCCACGAGGGTTCTGTGCAGGTGATTCATGGCACCAATTATAAACCACCGGTTGCTCATGGTAGCTACTCCTTGGATTACTCTTGGCCTATGCCCGTTGGTCCTCTCCCACCTAGGATGGACCTCCCTACTAAACTGCCCGAACCTTGGTACTATTTGTATGGTAGAGGAAAAGGTCCCCATGGGGAATCCTCTATGTCTCGACCTCTGTGGCCTCCTACCGCTCCTTCTCCCAAAGCAGTGAATGGGAAGAGGCCCATTGTCGAGGCACTTGAGTCAACTCCCCCCGCTATTTCTCAACCCGCTCCTCCTGCTCCCATTCAGGAGCCTGTTCCTCTGCCAAAAATGGCTATAGTGGACACTCCCATGGCTGATAAGGAGCCTTCTATTCCTTTGTAGCCTCCGGCCTCCAGTTCAAAGAGTCGCAGAAACCACCTTGCGTGCGAGTGCAAGCGCCAGTGAAAGGCTCTCATGGCTGAGCAAGCCACCTTACAGAGGAAGGAAGAGGAGATGACCGCCCCTATATCAAGGCCTCCTATCACGTCCTTCTCTCTCCCCCCCTCTGCTTCCATTTAGTCTAGCTTTGTATTACTTTTGACTTCCATTGTGAGATGAATGCACCTGACCCTAAAAAGGTGCAGGTTTTCATCGCTCCTTTGGTGGAGCTGCCTCTATTGATGTCCCTTCTAGATGTCTAGCCTTTCCCAAAACCCATAGATATGGTAAACACTTTGGTTGTATCTATTTTTGTTCTCTCCTCCTCCTCTTCCTCTGCACTTCTTGCCTCATCTTTGGGGAGTTCACATCCCCCAATGAAACAAAAGGTAGAAAGTGGTCCTTCTAGCAATGTAGGACATAAGAGGAGCCCACCTTCTCTAAAAGGTGGTCCCACGTTGACTTGTTTTTTCCTAGTGACAGAACCAGTCCCAGCTTCCCCTGAGTTTGTCACCACTCCCAAATCACTCAATGAGCCTAGCAGTGAATCTCTGATGCAATGCTAGAGGAAGAAACAATCACACTTGGATACAATTTCCACAATTAGGGATTCAATCCCTCTAATTCTTCATGAATTCACTAGAATTCTTCATAAAATAATGGCACAAACTGAAATTTTCACAACTGAGACCCAAACAAGGGTTCTCAAGACCTTCAATCTCCTTAAGAGCTCTAATTTCAAACAAAACTAACCTTTACCAAATCTGCCCAATCATATTTTTTTACCATTTCATCCTTGACTACCCCAAATCAGCAACTAGGTCCATTTCACATTCCCAAGCCCAAATTCCTTCATCAATGGCACCAACATGCACAAATCTATCTGCAAATTTTTTTTAGATCATTTCCAATCTTTATTCAAGATGTTTCCACAAACACCAATTCAAGAACCTTCAATCTTTGATTACAAAGATGACTATACAACTCTGTCCAAATAGGACAACCAATAAATGGTCACCATAACTCATCATTCCACCAAACCAAACCAAGAATTAGATTCAAATAAACTTTTCCAAATCAAATAAACCATCTTCCATTCTTTGTTCATAACATTTATCAGAGACCTATCTCAAAACCTTAAATCTTTGACCCAAAATAAGAATGTCTCCAAACTATCTTAGCAGGTCAAGCAAATAAACAATGGCCACAACTATTAAATTCACCAATAAATAACTAGTATGGGATCAAAACACTCCTAAAAAACTACTCAAAACCTTATTAACCCAAAAGGACTCTCATACTATCATTAAATCTCTCAATAACACCACTGTGCACAAAAATTTACCGATTTTTTCCAATTTTATGAGCTAGGGCATCATGAGAACTACCCAAAACATTGTTCTCACGCAGTAAAACTTTGGAATATGTTATAATACATATAAAAAAAGCTACTCACCAATTTTGAGCAATTTTCAATAGTTGAAATAAGAGATTTGCAATTTAGAATGTACATCGCCAACCCTAAATCAGGGTTTTACCCGCCTGTACTAATTTGCACATAACTTTCATTATACTCAATGGATTTAAGTGAAATAAATTGAAAAATAATTTATACTCATAGGGATATGATCTCCAATGGAGGAGGAAAGGAATATTACACATAATGTTGTCGTACAATGGCTTGAAACTCAGAAATTGCTAGTAAAATATAGAAAAATAGAGTTTTTTTAATTGAAATCTTTACTCCAACATTATTTCCCAACCTTCCTCGAAGTTGGTGAAGCCTCAAAATTCCTTAAGTAACCACTCAAATACCTAAAACCAACTCTTTAACTACCTTGACTCTTCACCTTCCTCTTTTTGACATATTTTTTAATTTTTACAATGTTATAATGACAACTTTTTATCAAATTGTGCAACTTTTACATAATGTATCCAATGACTCAAAAAAAATTATAAATGACCTCAAACAAACCTATTATGGTCATTTAGACCTTATGACATCATGGAATTACCTATGCTAACTCAAAACCCAAGATTTCCTCATGGAGGCATTAATTTGCAAGGGTGCACCTGCACCATTCTCTCTAGCTAAAAAGAATTCCAACTCCTCTTGGATCATTAAATTCTCCTCCTTGTAGTCTCTTATGCCCTACAACCTTCATCCTCACTTTTGGTTTGATTTGGTCAATGACAACATGCTTCCATTTTTCCCTTTCTCTATGAATTTGGTCATTCATTCTTTGAAGTGTTACAATCTCCATTTGTCCTCCAAACTACTACACTTTGATCTTCAAATGGTTTCCTATCCAAAGAATTAGTACAATAAAGAAATGACATGTTAATCCTACCACAATACCTCCATCTCTCTTCAACTCTTTGCAAATTTCCAAGACCAATTCATCTTTGATCATTTCTTTGTCTAACCTTGACACCAAGTTAATATCTTCTCCTTCTAAAATTAGGTTCTTCATCTCTATTTCTCCTTCATCTTCATGCTTGGGAATACCTTTGTCTTCTTCATCTTTGAGTTCTTCTTCAGCATCTTGAAACTCTTCTTCATCTTATTTTTTCCTTCTTGCTGCTAACTTTTCTTGTATTCTTCTTCTCTTGATAATTTCTCTAATGGGCCATACCACCTTCTTTTTCACCACCAAATGCCAACTTGTCATTTTCTTAATCATCTATTCTATCTTCATCATGGACTCTACATAAAAATTACTGAACTTTTCATCCAATCTTTTCATCTCTTGCTTCAATGTTGCTACGTCTCTATCAATATTCTCTCATCTCTTCCTTTCTTCCTCTGCCTGCAAATTCCTTTTCAATATCTCCATCTTTTAGATGGTCTCTAAGAAAATCTCTCCTAGCTTCTACTCAACTTTCCTCCTCTAAGAAAATCTCTCCTGGCTTCTACTCAACTTTCCTCTTAAGTTTCCCTTCCTTCTCTTGGAAGCAACTAGGTTCTTCTTAACCTGCACACAACCACAACACAAAACCCCAAAACAAAAACTCTCTACCCAACACCTTTTGTGCTCTGATACCACTTTGATGCAATTCTAGAGGAAGAAACAATCACACTTGAATACAATTTCCACAATTAGGGATTCAATCCCTCTAATTCTTCATGGATTCACTAGAATTCTTCATAAAACAATGGCACAAACTGAATTTCTCACAACTCAAACCCAAACAAGGGCTCTCAATACCTTCAATATCCTTAGGAGTTCTAATTTCAAGAAAAACTAACCTTTACCAAATCTACCCAATCATATTTTTTTACCATTTCATCCTTGACTGTCCCAAATCAACAACTAGTTCTATTTCACATTCCCAAGCCCAAATTCCTTTTTCAATGGAAACAACATGCACAAATATATTTGCAAAAAAAAAAAGATCATTTCCAATCTTTATTCAAGATGTTTCCACAAACACCAATTCAAGAACCTTCAATCTCTTATTACAAAGATGAATGTACAACTCTATCTAAATAGGATAGTTAATAAATGGTCACCATAACTCATCATTCCACCAAACCAAACCAATAATTAGATTCAAATACACCTTGCCAAATCAAATAAACGATCTCCCATTCTTTGTTCATAACATTTATCAAAGACCTATCTCAAAACCTTAAATCTTTGGCCCAAAATAAGAATGTCTCCAAACTATCTTAATAGGTCAGACAAATAAACAATGGCCACAACTATTAAATTCACCAATCAATAACTAGAATGGGATAAAAAACTCCTAAACAACTGTTCAAAACCTTATTACCCCAGAAGGACTCTGATACTATCATTAAATCTCTCAATAACACCACTATGCACATAAATTTACTGATTTTTACCAATTTTCTGAGCTAGGGCATCATGAGAACTACCCAAAACCTTGTTCTCACACACTGCAACTTTGTAATATGTTAGAATACATATAAAAAAAGATACTAACCAATTTTGAGCAATTTTCAACAGTTAAAATAAGAGATTTGCAATTTAGAATGTACACTACCAACCCTAAATCAGGGTTTTACCCATCTATACTAATTTGCACATAAATTTTATTATACTCAATAGATTTAAGTGAAATCAATTGAAAAATAATTTAGACTCATAGGAATATGATCTCCAATGGAGGAGGAAATGAATATTACACATAATGTGCTCATACAATGGCCTGAAACTTAGAAATTTCTAGTAAAATATAGAAAAATAGAGTTTTTTTATTGAAATCTTTACTCCAACATTATTTCCCAACCTTCCTGGAAGTTGGTGAAGCCTCAAAATTCCTTAAATAACCACTCCAATTCCTAAAACCAACTCTTTAACTACCTTGAATCTTCACCTTCCTCTTTTTGACATATTTTGCAATTTTTACAATGTTACAATGACAACTTTTTATCAAATTGTGCAACTTTTACATAATGTATCCAATGACTCCAAAACAACTATAAATTACCTCAAACAAACCTATTATGGTCATTTAGACCTTATGACATCATGGAATTACCTATGCTAACTCAAAACCCAAGATTGCCTCATGCAGGCATTAATTTGCAAGGGTGCACCTACACCAATCTTAGGTACAACCTTCTCTGTCCGTTGAGGTAAAACATGGCACTCCTGTTAAATGCATGTTTAACTCTTTGGATGAGGTTTCAACCTTGTCGGTGATCTTCGCAAAATTGCTAACCTTAGCTCCACAAGAGCTCAGTGGAGTGGACCTTGTGTGCCCCTCTTCCTTATCCCTTGTTACAGGAGGGTCAGACACCCCTCTTCTTAACATTCCACAACTATAGGCTCATCCTCCTTCTTCCTACAATGATCTAGAGTGTGAAGTGGACAACCTCTTGGTTGATCAGTGTTAGGAGGAGGCCTCTTCTTTATCTTTAGATTAGATGTGTGTGTGTTTATTTGTTGTGATGTGTTCCCCCATACTTGTGCTATGTGTGCCTGGATGACCCTCATCACCCCTGTTGGTGCTTGGATACATGCGTGGTTTTTGTTTCATAAACCTTCTTCTATTTGTATCATCATTCTTCTATGTTTGTGACTTGATTTTCAACAAATTGGGGATGATGCAAAGTGTTTGGGGCATTTAGGCTTCCCTTCCATATTGACCCCATTTTTTTATTTTTACTTTGTCTTCTCGTGCATTCTTCACATGGTCTGATATAGTAGGGGGTTGATGACAGTTCATTTTATATATTATTACTATACATATGTATATATATATATATATATATATATTTATGAGCAGTTATGACCCCAAAATATTATTCTACCACTGTGCCCTTTTTTTGTGTTATCTTTTCTCTTTTTCTTTTCCTTTATCTTTCTCTCTTCTTTGCTTGAGTTGTCCCTCTCATGTGTGACAACGCCACTTCTACAACACTTTGATTTTTAGAAAACAAATTCATTTCCAACGAATCTTTTCTCAAGAATCTTCACAAACTTCTTTTCAAAGAATCACATTCTCAACTTGAAACCCTGATGGAACGCGTTTCCTTCATCATGGGTTCATCAAGAAAGAGCTTGAGAACCTTCCTCCAAAATGGGAAAAAATTTGACCTTCCCCTCAGGTGGGGGCATCTTCTTCCTTTCAAATTCCTTGATGAAGTGAACATCTTTCAAAAGGATTCCTTGATTATGAATTGATTTGAGAAAGAAACATCTATTTTGTACTTTTAGGCAGTGCATCCCTTGAGTGGACCCCTTCTTCACACCAGGTTCCCAAGGGACCCTTTTGAAAGTTTTCCAACTTGTTGACAGTCTGCATGACTGTCTGCTTACTTTCCTATGTGGCCGCTTTTTGATATGTTCTATCTGCAGGTAAACATATCGCTTTATGGGTGTTCCTATGAAGTCGTTCTCTGACTCTACGGAGTCCCCTTTCCTTGGGTTTCTTCCATGTGAGAGATCTTGGGGGATACCTTCCTGTAGGTCTGTGGGCCTATAGGACACTTCTTCTGAGCTTTCTTCATGTGAGAGATCTTTGGGCTGGCTCCCTTGTAGGTCTGCGGGTCTATAGGGTGCTTTCTTTGGGTTTCCTCCATGTGATTGATCTTGGGGGATACCTCCCTACAGGTATGCGGGTCTATAGGGCACTTTTTGGGGTTTCATGCAAGAGATCTTGAAGGACACCCTCCTTGTAGGTTTGCGGGTTTGTAAGGTGCTTTCTTGGCTTCCTCCATGTGAGAGATCTTGGGGGATTCTTCCTTGCAGGTCTGCGGGTCTGTAAGGTTCTTTTTTGGGTATCCTTCATATGAGAGATCTTGGAGGACACCTTCCTTGTAGGTCTATGGGCTTGTGAGGCGCTTTCTTCTTGGGGCTCCCTTCATGTGAGAGATCTTGGGGGTTTCCTCCTTGTAGGTCTACAGGCCTACAAGACGCTTTCACTCTACAACTTCATGGTTCTATGGGGCTATGAAGTCCTTTACTTGTCTTGCACTCTCAAGTCTGCCAGATCACAGTCTGCTTCCTCGATGGTTCAGGTATATGTTTCTAACTCTACTACCTTTTTGATATACTTTACCAAAGCACTCATCAATATTCATGCTCACTAAAGTGGGGGAAAAATGCATAGAAGAGAATTTGCACCCCTTACGCAAATTCCCCTTTCATGTTCCCTCACCTTAGAAAACCAAGTACATAGGTGAAAATCCACATCAGCCCACTACCTTCGTTCCACTTGGCATCTATTTTGTGTGTCATCAGAAGAATAACTGTCGGAGAAACCTACGCGACACATAGATTTCCATGCAATGTGCTTATGTCCTTGATGGATTCCTACGTCTAAAGCCTGCAGAGGCATTACATTTCCCATTGCGGTCGATTTGTAACACCCCTCTTCGACCAACAGACCCAAATATGGCCATTTTTCTCATTCTCCCTTCAAATTTACTCTTGATTCCTCCATTTCATCTTCTAAGCATCCTTCTACAATCTCTCCAATCATTCCATTCAACTCTCTACATAATTTCTCAAGCATTCTCTTAGCATCCATCACTTTCAAGCAACACTTTGCACTCCATAGCAGCAACAACAACACTCCATCAACTCCATAGAGCAAGTGTGGAACAACACCATTGCAGCAGGGGCTTGAGTCCTCTCATTCTCTCCTCCATTAGCTAGTGAGCTCTTGGTGGAGGTGCTAAGCTTTTCACTCCTCTCCTCTACGATTTGGTTGAGTAGCATAATACTATTTTGTAGTGTTATTGTGTTCTTTTCCTTCATTCTCCTTTATCACACTTTTTCTCCATTATTGCTATCTTGGCTTTCCATGGAGGTGGAAACACAAAAACAAGGGTCTAACTGAGGCAAACCGCTATACATTCCCCCAACAATTTCCCTCTTTCTTGTTTGCAGGTGGAAGTGTACTTGGAGCTAGCTAGAAAACGAGTATCTTTATGAGATCATTCTTGTCACCTTAACTCTTATTTACTTTCTTTATCGCATTCGTTCGTATTTGTCCTACTTTACAACTCTATTTTTTCCCTTTGGAAGTGACTAGCTAGGCCGTCATCCTATTTTCTGGTGGTTCACATTGTATTTTTGGTCATCTGGCCATACGGATGCCATCGCACTTGAGAGACGCCAGTGCGCCGCACTGTCATCTCAGAACCGCACTTTCATCCTCGAGTAGAGAGCTTCCTGAGGCACATTGTTGAACCTAAAAATTGGCTTTCCTAGCCCCTTCTTGAATTTTGGGTCTGCAGAGTGATTGAAGGACCTTATAGTCCTCACCATTCTTGTCCCTCACCTCTAAACACCCCTTTAAGTTGAGGTAAGTTAGGGCAGCCTTTTGCTCTTGTCCCTCTGTGACCTGGGGATTTGAACATGGTTGGTCCCCCTCTCTTACAATATTGTACACCAACATGTCCGCCAAACTCATATTCTCCATGTTCTTAAAATAAAGGATAGTTCAACATCACAAAATTTATTTGAACTAGTTAAGAAATATTTGAATGAAATTGGAGGTATGGATGACTTGAAAATTGCCAAAAAGTTGGTGTGTGTAGGTGCTGATGGAGTTGTAGTAATGCAAGGTCATAGGATCGATCTTTATGTAAAGTTACAAACTAATTGTTCACCGTACATGATTGGCATTCATTACATGGACCACAAAATGAATTTAGCATTTAAAATTGTAAGCAAGTTTCCTACAGTATCAAAAGTTGAAAATCTAGGTTGCAAGCTCTATGCAGACTTCTACTAAAGTCCTAAAATGTTTTGTGGAATTTCAAAAAAATTCTAAGGGGATAACATGAGGAAACAAGCTTCTTAAGTATTTTGATACTAGATGGATCTCCTTGCATGGACCAACGCAACGATTTTTTTCATAATATCAATCCTTGATTGGAGTAATGTATAAACATTGCAACACAATAGACAAAGCTCCTGACCTCTTACGCAGGTTAAGCGATATAGAAACTCTTAACTTTAGTTGGTCTTCTCCCCATTCTAGATGAAATGAACAATCTTGTGAAGAAATCCCAAGAAAAAACTATGTATATCTATGAATATACTAAACTACGTAGAATGACATGCATGACCCTCAATAATCTATCTCTAAATCTAATAGATTATCCATTTAAAAATACAAATTTTGTAAGTTGGCAGTTAATTATAGACTTGAATAATCTTGAAAATTATTTACAGTTTAATGCAAGAAAGAAGTTATGTGTCTTTGTATGTGGATTTGAGATACCAATTCACTATTGTACAATGGTTAGGCACTCTACCAAAGAAGTACCTCTTACAAAGGAAGATTTTAATGACATTTTTAAATCTGTAAGTGGTAATTTAAAATTTATAACAAGATGTATATCCTTAGAGATTTATGAATGATTCCCTAAGAATAAATACTTGAAGCCATGTCTATTATGTATCCTCAATTTTGGATGCCAGGCAACTTTCAGAACCCAAACTATTTTCATAAAAAAGTAATTACCTTGGTCAAACACTTTTTGAAAAGTTCATAATACAATGGATAGAAAATAGGAGGAATTATAAATGAAATTAAGCTTAGAGAACAAGATAAGAATTTTGCAATAAGTATGATTAACCAGGTTGACTCCATGGAGAATCCCATGGAAGCAAGATCACTAACAAGGGTTTGGGCAACCTTTGGTCAGAGTGAAATATTGCGTGATTTTTTATCATAATATTTCAAGCTTGCTAATTTATGTCAAACAATGATTTTGGGGTCGTTGGAGGATGAGAGAGTTTTTAGTGCATTGGGGTTTTTGAAATCAAAGATAAGAAACAAACTAAAAAATAATTTGGAAAATTGCTTGAGGATTTTTACAACTAGGTACAATGTTTGAATTTTTCCTTTGAAAGGGCACTCATAGTTTGGAAGTCCATATGTGAAAGAAGAGGGTTGTGCAACACTTAAAATGTTAGTGGCAGTGACACAATGGATGTTGAACTTGTGATGTAGTTGAGAAAACATACATAGGGAAAAGAAAATGAAGACTAGACTCAGAGTCAAGACAAATCTCAATCTCATCGTCGGAGTGAGGACCAAGATGTGATTTGGAAAATGGAAGTGATTTAGTAGTTTTTAGTTATTTATATTGCATTTCATGAATCATATTCCAAACTATAGTTGATGATATTTTATATTGTATTCCATGAAATTATGAATCAGATTGAATAAATTAACATAATAATTTCATATTTTAATTGTCATAATGATAAGTTTTACATGCATTCAGTGATTCATCATTCAAATAAATGCTTAATAATATATTAAAAATAGTAGTGTTGGCATTTCCAACTGATTATCCAAGTTTTCCTAAAGGTTAGCCACACCTTATAATTGGAGACCTCAGGTCAATTGCCTATGAATGGGAAACAGATTGTATACCTTTCTCCCTTGCACTTTAGGCTCTGCATAACCTAGGAGGGTGGTCCTATAACATCATTCAATCATATAATAGTTTTCTTGACCATGATTCCTTTGATAACATATTTCTTCACACTAGTATTTGAGAAGGTGGTGTAATTGGATAAATCACCCTAGGGTCTCCTATATGCTTAATGCTTCCTTGCTAGCGTGGATTTGTGCATAAAACATAAAATTTGTATTAAAAAAAATGATTTTTGATTTGATATGTGATTCTACATCAATCTTCAAACTTTATTAATTATTTTGATCAATCCTTTATTTGCAACAAAGTTAGAAAATGAAATATACTCCTACAATAGACCAACTCATGGATTTTTATAACCTCACTGCCTTACAATGAGAAACCAAGAAAAGAACAACACTTATCACATTACTTATAAATAGCTATTGCATTCACACAATCTTTGATGAATAATTGAAATCAATATTAATCCATTCCTTGAATAGAAGCTAATAGTTCAACATCCATAACACATGTTGTGATATGAGAACTTATAAATAAACCTTGATTACTTTGAGTCAAAAGATAGTGAATACAATACTAGAGAGAAAGATAGGTCGATATTCAAAATTAAAGAAATGCATTAAGTATTTGAGTCATATGTTGTTATGTGTCACCAAAAAATTTATAGTTGAAATTTTTATGCTCACTTGAGTCCTAATGGGTTTTGGCTTGATTTTGTCTTGATTTAATGTAGTAATGTGGCTTAAACATTAAAACTATTATGTCTTGTGAAGGTGTTGTAAAGTGTTGTAAAACATTTCTACACTTTTCTAGACTCTATTCATTACAATTCACCTAAAAATCACCTTTTCATCACTCACCTATTTCGAAGTGTTGTAAAGTGTTGTAATAAGATTTCAAACTTTTCTAGGCTTAATTTTATTAATTCAACCCTTTCTCATGTCTAAATGACCCCTTAATACACTTTCCGGTCATTTTTAAGTGTGTTTTTGAGGATATTCCCATTGGACAACTTTTAATGCCCCGAAATTCCCTACACCCACTTAATTTGCTTAAGTGGGACCAAGTCGCCCATAGGGGTGACTTAGTCCTTTTTGGCACAAAACTCAAAATAATTTTAAATTTCTAGTGGGATTTTGTCCTCTAACCCTTGAGGTCAGCCTATGATGTGTTACTTTTGGGAAATTTTAGTAAAATCAAGTATAAATAAGGGTTTTTCACCTCATTTTACATCTTCTAATTTATTCAAGCAATCTTCCATCTCATATAATCATCTCTTGCACTCATTAAACATTCAAGCAAATCAAGCATTGTTAAGTCAAGCTATTGGAGTTCTTCATTGCATATCTTCAAATTTGAGCATCAATGATGTGGTAAGTTTATGACATTTGCATTTGCATGTTATCTATTTATCATACTCATTTCATTCCATTTCATTGTTTAGGGTTTGATTACCAAAGTGGGGTTTGACTAAGGCAAACCCCTATTCTCTAACCCTCAACCATTTTCCCCCTTTTGCATGAGAATTTTGTATGCAGATTTGTCAAGCAATAGGTGTTGAAAAGTGATCAAAAAGTGCATCAAGTCATTCAAGTCAACATCATCCTATTTCAAGCTTGGAGAGACTTTCTGCCCCGTTTTCTGTAGAATCAAGTACAAACACCTATCAGAAAAGGAAGTGCAGACTCGAGACTACAAGATTTTGTCCTGAATTTCCCAAAATCTACAGGAGGACTCAGTCACCACTAGGGGTGAATTAGTCCTGCTTCCGGGCCTGAAAAATTATTTTGACATTTCTGAACACCCATTTAGCAGATTCTCATTCTAGTAAAGTTTCCCGAAACTAGGACTAAGTCACCCATCCTAGCCTAAGTGTTCCTGCCAACATTTCAGTTAGCTTTTTTAGGATTCCAAAATCTTTCAACATCAAACTTTTGATTCCAGGTGCACCTCTTCCATTCTATTCTATTATTTCATCATATAGTTGCATTTCTTAAGTATTTCTGCATATCACATTTTCTTTTCTAGCACTTTACATTTTCATAGTTTTGCATCATTAGATTACTTCAAATTCAGATTAGTGCATTAGTACATCTTAATTAGACATAATACACCTCATTTAACATAGTCTTGAGTGTAAACCCTTGCATTTTGGACACCCCTTTCCATCCCCTTTCTCCTTTTAGGTGAAAAACCCTAGGAGGAGCAAAGCATTGTGAAAGGGAAAACCAAAATCATCGTTTACATGTTACTACAGAGAAAAATTACAACATTTCCTATTTGTGCTATAAAATAGCTTAAACTGTGCAAAAAGAGTGTACATAGATGAAAGATCAAAAAATCATAACCCTTTAAATGAGGCTTGAGATTCCCATTTATAACATAAGGGAAGAAATAAGCAAAGAACCTCATCCACCACATGGATACACAAAATACAAAATTCTAACTAGTGGCATTTAAACCATCGATCAGAGACCACATATAAAGATTTACAGGAAGCTGGTGGAAATTATTTAGTGCATCCATAACATCAATGTTGAGTTCTCCAAGGAAATATTTGTAGTCTGGAAGGATTCTTTTGAAATTTGGTCAACAAATGCATACCGCAATTACACCTTGTTAGTGAGATCCAATTGAAACAAAACTCAAATCTCCCAAATCACCCTTTGTCAACCACCTTTATTGACTCTATGCAAGTCTTCCATAATAAAAACTGACTAATCTTGAAATGAATCATTTCTGAAAAATATCCAAGAGTTACTTGGAACCATGTCTAGTTATGACCTTTCTGACAACCAAAATCTCAGACAAGAGGCATAGGAATAAATACATGGAACAATTCATAGGTCGGGTAAACAATTATACTTTTCATTCTATGCCTTAAACATACTCTCAAAAGGCCATTCATGAGCTAAGAGCATATCCATATTGTACAAATATTGATGATACTTGGCATCAAGTATCGCGCTGGCCTCTCTACAAAAAAATTCTATACTATGATCTACATTGACCAACTTGTCTGAATAAGAATTAAGTTCATTCATATCAACTTTGTTGTCTTTGCAAATCACGAGTAGAATTGTGGGGATTACAATACTGAAACTATCCTTCCACTTTCCTAAGGTCTTTAACTCCCCATTATCTTCTAACATGTGAGGTACAACCTTGTTATCAATATTTACAAAATAGTTCAACTTTTCTCATGCAGCCTCAATTACACCTTCCATATACCCTTGCACATTTCATGCCATCTCAAGACAATATTAAAGGTAAGAAGGATACAAGGTGGGGAATTAGATGTGTTTGAGGATCCCTTATACATACATTCCAAAGATGTAAATCTAGGATTCCATTTATCAAATATACACTTGAACCGATCTTGATCCTCATTTACTCTAGCAATAACACCTTTGAAATTCACATATGACACATGGGCAATTTCTAGCCTTCTTAAGATCTTAGATAGTCTGTGTTTCAGGATGCATGTTGCTATGCATACATCTTCATTTTGTTGAATCTCTAGAGCATTTTTTAAATGCTCTTCCAACATTTGAATCTTTTCCTTAAGCTCTTCATTCTCAATCATCACATGAGTAGGGGTAACTATAGAGGAGGAGCTTGCTCCCTACATACTTGCGAGAAGAGATGTTTTTTGAGCCAACAATACCTACTGCTAGTTGTAATCTCCCATGAGATCAATATGTTCCTTCAATAATGCATTAATTTTGCAACCTTTGAATAGTAGCTTCATTAAACTTGGCAACATCTACCACTAATGCAACAACTTCATGGGAATGGGTGTCAGAAACCCTCTTTACAATCTGTAGACACTGAAAAATGTCCTAGGCATGTGAACACTATTTTTCCTCATCAATTCCCTTTCTTTCCCACATAATTGAATAATTTTAATTATTTGATTATTGCCTAAAGTCACATTTATCTATTAATCTTAAATAATTTTAATTATTTAATTAATTAATTTCTTTCCTTTATTCTTCTTTGATTAATTAAATAAATTATATTTATTTAACTACATCACTAATGTCCCCTTCTCTCTATAATTAAAGAAATGTTTTAATTATTTAATTATTCATTAGCATCTTCTATAATTAAATAAATTTATTTATTTAATTATTTACTAATTTGTCCTTTTCCTCCACTTTTAAATTAAATTATTATTTAATTAAAAATTCAACTTTCCCTCTTCTTCTATAATTAAATAATTTTTTTAATTATTTAGTTATTCACTTTCCCTCCTAAATTAAATAATTTTATAATTATTTAATTTATTCTAGCCACCTCTTTTTCTATGTCAAATCTTATCTCCTTTCTCATTTAATCTCCACCCTTGATTGAATTAATTTATAATTCAATCTCAACCATCCATCCTTAATCAAACCCTATCTTTTCCCTAATTTTTCCCTATCCCTATTTCATTGCTTCTCAAGCAATTTTGGCCATTGATTTTCATGTCATATTGGCTTTTAATCCTATCCCTTCATTCAAAATTGGTTTTCTATAAAAGAGACCTCTAATTGTCATTTCAACCCTATTAAGTTCAAGTATATTCAAGGAGACAAGTACAATCTTCAATATTTTTATATCATTATCACTAGGATTATTGTTGCATACTCAAAATTTGAGGGCAATAAAGCATATAAAGTAAGATGGAGAAGGACAATGGAGGTGAATCAACCATAACATAGGAATATTGGTAATATTGCTTCACATTTTATGTTTCTATGTTCATTTGTGCTTCATTGTTGGTTTAGGGGTTTTAGGGTTTGATTTTTATTGATTCATGCCTTGTACCTTAATTTTACCCTATTATACATTGGTGAAACTAATGTGAACCAATCGGATTTGATTTTAAGAAATTTTAAGTTTTAGGCCCACAACTCATCTATAAGGCCAAACAATGTATTTGAGAGACAACATGACACATTTGTGGTAGGACATGATGCATTCGATAGATTTCACAACGTATTTGTCAGAACAGAACACTACATTTGTAGCACTGAGAGCTACATTTGCTTAGCTATAGGGCACATCATTTCATTAGTCTATTTTCATGATTTTTTGTCATTTCTTGGATTTCTGCTTTTTATTTTCACATCTTGATAGAATAATTGCATTATTTCCATTTCAATATTTTCCATATTTGAGTATTTTTGTAGCCTTCGGGTTATGAACTACATCTATTTCGACTGTGAGTTGCAGTCGTTGTCTGGTGCACCATAGTTGCTATCTGGATCATCGCAGTCACTTTTTGGTTCGCCACAGTCACCCTCTAGTTCACTGCAGTTGCCCTCTGGTTCGCTACATCTATTCTAGAACAGTGAGCCACATCTATAACATTTTGAGCCTTATTTTCCTATTATTATTAATTAGGGTTGCAATTAGGATTTTTCCATTTGGTAGAATAGAGGTTTTTGTGTTATTGATATCTGGTTGGCAGCTTGTGGCATTCGTGGGGACAAGACTATTATCAAGACTACTAATCCATTTTCTTGTAGGGATTTATTTAGCTTTTATTTTTTAAAATAGGAACATTTAGATTTTGGAACTTAAAAAAACCAAGTCTCTTTGCATTATCACACTTTCAATTTAGGACTTAAGAAGACCCAATTGTCTTTGCATTATCACACTTTCAATTTGGGATTTAAAAAGAACCATTATTTTCTTTTTCTTGTGATCTTGTTTGTGTTTTGAGGTGTGTATGCTCTTCCATCACATGTTATATGATCTTGGGAATAAAAAACACTTCTCAACACTTTCATTGTCACACCACACATTTGGTTTTCAAAAGTTAATGAACACTTGCTAGTGTGAGAAAATGCATGTGTATGCTCTCTCCTCACATTGTTATATGATCTTAGAGATCAAAAGCATTGTATTTGTATCACTTGTGTTATAACCATTTAGAAGGTCCTTCCCTTGAGACACATCCTAATGAAGAACTCATTGGCAACCCAAAGTGGTTTTTCCCTCGAGTCACTATATAAAAGGATAAGATGAAAGTCGAGTCCAAACTAGCATTAGCCTTTGCCATACTGTGCCAATCCAAAAGGGGAAGTACTCTCATGGTATTCTAAGTACCCAAGTAGGGTTGGTTAAAGCCTTAAGTGGCTTGTTGGATGCTCACAAGGTGACAAGTCCCCGAGCAACGATTAGAAGATAATTAGTTAGAGGCCCACCCTTATTGATTGAGTTATTTATTGGTGTCATTCTCAGTGCAAAGGTGTAGCATCACACCTTGAAGTTACTCACTATATGGCTCCCTTGATATGAGACAAAAATCCTCGGCTTAGCATAAGCTACTTGTTTACTTGTAGCTTTCTGAGGAGAGGATGATTGGGTCATCCATCCAATCCTAGAGGCCTCTATCTATCCTCTCTCACAAAGACAAGAGTGTATACACCCCCTTTAAAGGTGTCCCTCTACTTTCGTCGAAGGAGATTCCAAGTTGCGGGCCTGAAATTTGCTGCCATTGGCCATTGACCTTAGGGATAGGAAGTGTTTTATGTGTGTGAGGTTTTTTCAAATTATGATTAGACCCATGGAAATTGGGGTGAATAACCCTTGAACATACACAACACTCACAAAATTTGGTCACTCAACAACCAAGACTTGTTTTTAGATTGTTTGTTGTGTTTGAAATCAAATTTCACAAAAAACCAAGATAAAAAATCAAACCAAAACATTCAAACTAGGGTCAAAGGAACTATTCACTGCATCTTCCAGACTGCAAACCACTATCGCAAAAATAAAGCACCACATTTGCTAAAAATTCTGAACCACATTTGCAAGACAAAAAAATGCATTTGATAGACAATGAACAACATTTTCTAGTTGACAACAATTTTGGAAAATTCTAGTGTGGTCTTATTTTGGATCAATTTTTGATAGTAATCATCTCATATGACTACAAACTTTCTCATCTTAGATCATTCATTTCACTTCATTAACTTAGGTTTTCATTAGTTTCATACACCTTAAGTTAAACCCTATGTCACTCATTAGTTGCATACACTCTTGCAAACTTTATACTAGAACTTATCATACTTTTGATTAGATCATTGTCACAAATTTAGGTTTCCTTATCCCTATATTTTCATCAATCAATCTTTTTCATTTAAGTTGGTCCTTTAAACTCATAAGTCTAGTTTGAGGTCCACTTTGTCAATCATCATCACTTTATTCTTTGTCCTTTTTAAGGTCTTGATAATCATATTTTCTACTTTGGACTATATTAGTTTGGTTAGTAACCTCTTCTTAGGTCCACAAAAGTGCTTAATCTTCATATCATAACTTTAGTCATACCACACCCTTTATCATAGCATCACATTTGCATAGTTTAGTCTTAACCCTACCATATATTTTAGATCATAGTGACATTACCATATCTCAATTTTGTCTATTGTCACTTTGTGCCTTAATCTTGGCCATAGGTGCATCATCGTTTGGTATTCTTATATATTGAAAACCCCAAAAAAATAGCATAGTTGCATACCTTAGTCATAGTCCTACCATTTCATTATCATTCCTTAGAATTCATATCCATTCATCAAATTTGCAAGTCTTATATGGTCCAAACGATATTATAAAGGAAAAGAAAAGAAATGGACTATACCAATGAAGATCCCTTTTTCAATCCTACTAGCAACATGAAGTTTGGGTCTTCATCCAATGAGACACCTAAGACACAATCATCATTTCCCAATCATTTTGAAAGGTTCACAATAAAATAAATCCAAAGACCTCTAACTAAACAAGATATTGAGGCAGCAGCTCAAGACCCTAGTGTGGCATGGTTTGTAGATGAGATGGTAGCACAAGGCCCCCAACGATTCCTAGAAAAAATGTTACAAATTGGAGCTAAAATTCCTCATGGTTTTGATGTTAACACACTTTCCACAACACCAATAAATGAGACTACACAAAATTAAGGACATAATCCATCTACTCCTAATCATACCATTCCACAAATACATACTACCATTCCATTAGGAGGGACATCACAAAATACCACGATAGTCAATGTGAAATCTTTGTTTGGAACACAAGGTTCACAAACTATGACACAACCCCCTAGCACTACATTTAACCCTTTTGGTTCATCATCTAATGCTATGGGTGCTTCATTGTCCAACCCTTTTTCAATGGGTAGAAATAAGACAAATAACAAAATACAAATTTTTTACATCAATTGACCCAAGCTACAAACAAAAACGACACCGAATACCAATTTGAACTCGAACACAAACACATCACAAGGTCCTACTAAAAGTATTCCCCTACATCGAAAAAACCCAAGGTCCTTTTCAACAATATGGTAACCAAAATTCACATGGATAAACAAGCTCAAGCCCATGACAAATGCAATTCAATATGAATGCTCCAAACATCAACCATCTTCCAAATTTCACTCCCAATATCCAAAACCAAATTTCTAACTTTCACCCATAACATTCCAAACCAAAACCCATCACATGCATTTGCGACCAAAACCAATTCATCCACCCAAAATATTGGATTGCAAAACTAAAATATGGGCCCATATCATAATGCAGTTGAAAAAGTAGTGGACACATCCTTGACTCAAGTTGATGTCTTGACAAACCAAATGCTTACACTACAAATAAAAGTGGACAACATGAAAATATCGAAAAAGAAAAATTACTCCACACAAAAGTTATGTCCATACCCTTTTGACAAGAACATATACATGCCTCCATTTCCTCACAACTATGTTATTCCAAATTTCACCAAGTATAGAGGAAAGGGAAGCTCCATTGAACATGTGAGAGTGTTTCACATAGATTGCATAGACATCACATTTGAACATACATACTTAATGAGACTATTCCCAAGGAGTTTCATAGGACAAGCACTCGAATGGTTTGCAAAAGGGGAACTTAAAACTTTCAACAAGAATCAAAATGCTCAAAATGCCTCAAATGACAAAAATAAGTATTGGGCTCATAATAAGAATGTCACAAGTGACGAAGTTATAGACATCAAGGAAATACAAAAAGTTGGTCCCACGATTACCCTTAAGGGACCTAATCCATCAAATAACCCACCACATGTCCCTAATAAAACAACAAATGCCATCCAAAATAACCAAGGACATGCACCTCAAAGAAGCTTTCCACCAAGACACAAATACACTCCTTTAGGGGAGCCTGTCGAATTCGTCCTAAAACAACTTTTGTAGTCTAATGTCATACAACTTCTAGAGGTGAAAAATTATGACCCAGGGCCTTTCAAACCCTCGTGGTGGGATGATAATTTGTTTTGTGATTATCACCGTACTAAAGGACACAAAACTTGATCATCTCGACAACTCAAAAACATAATCCAGGACCTTATTGAGAATGGTGTCATAGAGGTAGATAACAAACAACCAACCTCCAATAGTGACCATACCATTTTTTAAAATCATTTGCATGACCATGGGATAGGGAAAGCCTCCAATTTGGGTACAAAGACCAACAACCAAGCTAACTTCACCCGTGTTGCCTATGACTATACTATAAATTATATTCGAGCCTCAAATAACAATGTTAATACCATTACCATCAAGAAGCCACTAAAATGTGTAGTCACAATGCGACAAAAAAGGTGACCCTACAAGGTGCTTCCCCTAAACAACAACAAAAATCCCAATATAATCTACTATACCACTTAGGGAAGACACCTACGCAAATATCTATCCTTGAGCTACTTCATATATCTCCTGATCACAAAGCTATTTTGGACAAAGCATTTCAAGACACTTTTGTGCCTACTGACCTTGATGCCAATCGATTCCAAGAAATGGTGGGATACTTAACCAACAACCACCATGTCACCTTTTCTGACCAAGAATTCTCATCACAAAATCCCAACCATAACAACACTCTACACCTAGAAGTCTATGTTAATTAACATAAAATCATGAGTCCTGGTAGACAGTGGAGCGGGATTGAACATTTGCACTCTAAAAATGGTTACAACATTAGGTTTCTCTGAAGCTTGTGTGGATACAATAAAGAGAATTATCATAAGGGCTTATCACAATGAAGAGTGCTCTTCCAAGGGTGTCATATCATTACCTATTAGAGTTGGGCTTGTCGTATTGGATACTGCATTCCAAGTGTTGGACTTAGATCTCCCCTATAACATTCTCCTTGGCTGACCATGGATTCATGCCATGAAGGCCATTCCATCCACCTACCATCAATGCTTAAAGTTTCCCCACAACAACATTGAGATAAAAATATTTGGCAATCCTGAACCTTTCTAGTATTGTAGCAATCTAAGAGGAACACCCGAATAGCAAGTTCCAATCAATTAGGAAGCTTCATCATCCACTTCATCCCATTACATCAGTCCCTCCACCTTAACCAAAGCATCTAGTTCCAAAACTCCATCTTTTGATCCCAATATCTAGGTCCAAGATAAGGGGTGTGGAGAGTATCATATGAAGACATCCTATTATATCAATAAATTACCTACACCACCAAAATCCTATGGTAAACTATCAACTATCAAAAAAGAATCCAAGGTCACTATATGAGCATCTCCCACCACAAATTTCACAAAATGGGGAGAGTTGAGTAAAGAAGTTATTAACGAAGAGGACATCACCACATGGTTATATGAGGAAGAAGAAGATATCAAACCCAAGCAACTCCCAACCAAACAATACGGCAAAGGCTTTGAGATCATGAAACACAAAGGTTATGATGGACAGAGTGGACTTGGTTTACACAAAAATGGGATGACAGAACCTTTGCTACTATCCAAGTGACCAAAAAACATAGGGCTAGGGTATAAACCATTAAAAGTGGGTGCTTTCGAGTGAGGAAGTGATTGCTTCAAATGATATCAAGACATACAAGGACTATGATACTGAGATCGACTCCAATGAGTGGAAGTGGGATTCTTGCACATCTAGTGATTATGACCTTGTTGAGGCATTCTAGGAACTTGACCTATCTAACCCCTCAACCAAAGGAAAAGCGTGGATTGATTCCTTTTGGGACCAACAAGGACCACCCACCTTAGATGTATTTAAAAATGATGAAGCAATAGTTGAGTTTATGGGATTACACAAAAGAATTCCTTATGGAGATCATAAAGTTGGCTTTACCATAGATCTTGATAACACAACCTACTTTGGGGAGTTTGTCCAACCCTCCAGCCGCAAAAGTGAAAATGATAAAATTAAAAAAGAAAGGTATCTAGGTGAAAACTGAAATGCGCCTCTAGACTGAGAAAAAATAAAAAGAAAGGATGCATCCATGGGTGAAAACCTCTTCGAGGTGCCCAAGGATGGAGGGTTGGACTTACTTCCCATAAACCAATAGAAATCACCTATGCTAGTAGAAAATTCTATGGAAGTCAACACGAGCACTGATGATAATCCTAAGATTGTCCACTTTGCAACATATTTGACAGAAACAGTACAACCAGAGTTTCATGCATTCTTCATCGAGAGACAAATAAAATTTGCTTGGTCTTACACCAACATGCCTAGTTTAGATCCCAAGTTGGTTTTACATCACTTTCCATTATTTCCTGATGCTAAACCAGTCAAGCAAAAACTAAGGAAAATGCATCCGCAAATTACCCTATTAGTCAAGGCCGAGTTAAAGAAGTTATTGGATGTTGGCTTCATTCGACCTATTGACTATGTAGAGTGGATTTATAATCTAGTACTAGTGACAAAGCCAATAGGAAGAATTTGTATATGTACTAATTTCTGAGATTTAAACAAGGCATGTCCAAAACATGACTTCCCCATACCAAATATTGACATTATTGTAGACTTAATAGCAAGGTACTAGATGCTATCCCTCATGGATGGTTTCTCAGGATACAATCAAATTAAGATATCCCTTGAAGACCAACACAAGACAACTTTCACATGTCCTTGGGGAACATATTGCTAGAATGTCATGCCTTTTGGATTAAAAAATGTTAGAGAAACATATCAACACACCATGACCACAATCTTTCATGACCTCATGCATACTCTCATGGAAGATTATGTGGATGACCTATTAGCCAAGTCATTAACAAGAGTTGGCCATCTGTTAGTGTTAGACAAGATTTTCAAGAGACTAGAAGAATACAAAGTATGACTGAATCCAAAGAAATGTGTGTTTGGAGTAACATCAGGAAAGCTCCTAGGGTACATTGTTTCCAAAAGAGGCATTGAAGTTGACCTTGCCAAAGTAAAAGCTATCATATACATGCCACCACCAACCAATATAAGTCAACTATGAACAATCCAAGTCATATTATAGTCCATCTGAAGGCTCATCATGCAACTTGTAGATAAGTGTCAACCATTCTAGAACTTGCTAAGAAAAGGAGTACCATTTGTGTGGATAGATCGATGTCAAGAGGCCTTCTAGTAGATAAAATATTATCTATTAGCACCATCAATCCTAATAACTCCTATTGATGGAAGACATCTCATACTCTACATATCAGCAACCACGACAATTCTAGGGGCATTACTCACACAAAATGACAATGAAGGAAGAGAACGAGCAATTTATTATATCAGTTGTACATTTGTGGGATACAAGCTCAATTACAATCCAATTGAACGTGCCTATCTTGTGGTAGTTTTTTCCACTCAAAGGATTAGGCATTACATGTTGAACCATCAAACAAAGCTCGTATCCTTTAAAATATCTCCTCGGTAAAGTAGCCTTGATAGGTCAGTTAGCTAAATAGATAATGATACTAAGTGAATATGACATTCAATATGTTGAACACAAAGCAATAAAAGGACAAGTTATAGCTAACCAACTTGTAGATGCAACTACACTAGTAGACCACCCATTGGTTTTATATTTTCTTGATAAGTCTATCTTCACACTAGATACTTCAACCACATGGAAGTTATATTTTGACAGATCTCACACAAGTCATGGTTTAGGAGTAGGCATATTTTTTGTTACACCTCAAGGAGATACCATACAAAAGTAATTTAGAATTGCTTCCTCTTGTACCAACAACATCACAGAGTATGAAGCTTTACTTATAGGACTTCACATGGCTATCAAATGGAAGATCAAAAGCCTTCAAGTATATAGGGACTCACAATTGGTTATTTGTCAAGCTAACAATGACTATGACACCAAGGATGAGAAGCTCACTCCATACAAACAGATGGTTGACAATTTTAAGTAGTACTTTGATGAAATCATCTTTTGGAAGGTCCCTTGAATCCAAAACAAGACAATCGATGCAATGGAAATAATTGGTTCTCTCTTGGACATTCTAGTTAACATGCCACAATAAAAGTTCTTGATAGAACAGTTATTGATCCCTACCTTTGATATCCCTGAGTCTGAGATGGTGTGTGAACTTGCTGGTCCCAACTCCCCTTGGTACAAATATGTTTATGACTACCTACATGACCAAGTCATTCCCCTTGACCTATGTTCCAATCAACGCAAGGCTTTCATTCATAAGACCTCTATATATTCCATCATCGGTGATACTCTTTATTGTCAAAGCCTAGAGAACACCCTCCTACAATGCCTTGATATTGATGAAGCACAAACAACCTTATGAGAGGTACATGAGGGTATATGTGTAGCCCACTCTAGTGGTACTACTCTAGCTAAGAAGATCATGGACACTAGATACTATTGTCCCATGATGGAATGTGATGCATACCACTTTGTCAAGAAATTTTGACAGTTTCAAATTCATGGAGACCTTATACATGCACCAGCTCAAGAACTCTAGCCGATCACATCACCATGGCCCTTCCCCCAATGGGGACTTGACCTCATAGGTAAAATCCATCCCACTTCATCCAATGACCATAAGTTCATTATCACAACAACTGAGTATTTCATAAAATGGATTGAATATATCCCCATGACATACATTATTGGAAAACCAATATCTAAATTTATCCTCAATTACATCATTTTCCAATATGGTGTCCCACAGTCCATTATCACTGATAACAGTCATTCCTTTAAGAATTGGGATGTTTGACAATTATGCAAAAAATTCCATATCCAACATCACTTATCCACCCCATACTATCCACAAGGTAACAACAAGCTCATGAACATAATCAAAATCCTCAAGAACACTGTCAATGATGTTGGTCATGACTGGCACCTTCAACTCAATCCTGCCTTATGGGACTACCAAACTAGTATCTACACTCCCACAAGAGCCACACAATATTCATTAGTCTTCAGTTTTGAGGCCATCTTACCTATCAAGGTCGATTTTCCTTATCTAAGGGTATCCATTCAAGGGCTTATTGATGATGAAGAATATTACTTTCCAGACTGCATGAGTTGGAACTGTTAGATGGGTGAAGACAAAATGCATTGGTTCATCTACAAGCTTATCAAAATCATCTTTTCCATAGCTACAAAAAGAAGGTTTTGGTCAGAAACTGACATTGGTGATTTGGTTTTAATGGAAAATCCTAAGAATCAAGTAGAAAGAGAGAAGCCTGGAAAATTTGAACATAATTGGTTGGGTCCATACATCGTAATAGTAGTATACACATTTGGAGCTTATCAACTTTCAACTCTTGAAGGGGAAGCATTATCAGAGCTTATCAATAGCTTAGGCTTGTGTAAATTCTACAACTAGATTCAAAGAGCCATGTAAAAACCTAACAATATAATTTTTTTTTTAAAATCAAAAAAATTGTCACCTTGATGAAAACCTAACAAACAGGCATCTTGGTTACACAAAAAAAAAATAGTAAAGAGAAATAATTCATCCAATAGTGAAAACCACTTTGGTGGTGCTTTGGATAAGTACCATGGTGAAAACCTAGCAAACAGGCGCCATGTGTAGTCATTTTTTTCTCCATCATCTACCATCCTTCTATTTGGTTTCCACCCTCGATCATAATAAATTTGCCTTCACGCTTTCTCATGTCATCCATAATAATGCTTTGTTTCCCTTTCCATGGCCTAGAATGATTGAAATTTCACATCTTTTCTCCTTTCATATCCATCCACAATAAGGCTTATCTAGTTCCACCCCTAATAAATCGGTCCTATACCTGACTGGGGCAAAGTACTTAACCACCATCTTCGAGGGATCCTACACTTGGTATTGGAGATCACTATATCAAAAATCCAAAAAAAAAAAACACACGTCAAAAAGCCAAAAAAAAATAGAAAATTTCAAAAATCCAAAAAAAATCAAAATATGTCATAAATCCAAAAAAATCAAAATATTTCAAAAACCCAAAAAAAATCCAAATAACCTTCAAAAATCCAAAAATAGTGTCAGATTCAATTGAACTACGTTGCCTCTGCATGTATAATGTAGGAAAGGCCATCTTCGATGAGCCCTTGAGGCACTAGGTCATCCCTTTAGGGTTTTTTGAGTCAAGTCAATTATGATTCAGTCCATAATAAATAATCCAACAATATAAGGTCAAATTCTGTCAAACTACGAGGTATACGTGTATTGTTACATAGGAAAGTCTATCTATGATGAGCCCCTAATGCCCTAGGTCAATCCCTTAGGGTTTGTAGAGTCTGTCATTGTCCACAATAAATCAGACACAAACAACCATCTAAATCTCAACAAAATCATGAATCAATAGACAAACTGTCCAATTAGTCTTCAAACCAAACCGTTCAATTGCCTAATCAATCAGAACATCAAACATCAAACCATTCAATCAATGGTCTTAAAAAAGATGTGGCACTATCAAAACCAAACTCGACGTCTTATACGATTTTCCTCATTTCTTGAAACCAAACCCAATCCTATCATTTGTCTTATACAAGATGTGTCCTTCCTGAAACCACACATTGTCCTGAATCAACTTCACAATTTTCCTTATATAGGTGGTTGCATGATCGAAATCAGACTTGGCATCTTATACGACATGTTTCCTTTCCTGAAACCAGGCGTTATCAATCAATCAGTCCCGTCAATCCTATTAGCAAACATTGGCAAATGATCTATATGGTTGTTGAATTTGTTTTTCTAGTTTGTCTTATCTTTTTGTTGATTTATCTTTGGTCATGTTACTAGCCACCTCGATGATGTCCCAAGAAGGATTTAGAGGAGTGATGATGTCTCATGATCTTCTTTTTTTTCTTTGATTGTTGTTTGTGGTTTGTCTTGACAAACATACTAGAGCAACTTCGCTCTTAGTATGAGTCAGGGCATTCCTTGACTATCAAGTGTTTATTTTTTTGCAAAGGGATAACATTTCACACCTTGGTCTATGTCATACCATGGTGTTTATTGTCCATTTTATCATATTTTTAGAATCCAATGATGATAATCATGCAAGCCTAATATCTATCAAGAAAAATATCAATCCCTCTCTATTCATCTTTTTTCCACACTAGTATTTTCCCCTTGCTAACATTTCTCTTCATCAATCATTGCATTCATCCACTATCAGATTTTCTTATCGGAATAATTTTTCAAATTTTTTTGAAACTCTTTCAAAATTTGAAAAAAATTTCCAAGGGGGAATAGGTCTATCTCGTCTTCATCACGACACATTAGGGAATTTTTTTTAACTGAATTTCTTTGAAACATAGTGATAAACTACATTGTATCAAAGAGGGACAAAATGTAGGTCACATTGAAAAATGTCCTAGACCTACAAACACTATTTTTCCTTGTCAATTCCCTTTCTTCCCCACATAATTGAATAATCTTAATTATTTGGTTATTTCCTAAACTCACATTCATCTATTAATTAAATAATTTTAATTATTTAATTAATTAATTTCTTTCCTTTATTCTTCTTTGATTAATTAAATAAATTATACTTATTTAATTATGTCACTAATGTCCCCTTCTCTCTATAATTAAATAAATTCTTATTTATTTAATTATTTACTAATTTATCATTTCCCTCCACTTTTGAATTAAATTATTATTTAATTAAAAATTCAACTTTCCCTCTTCTTCTATAATTAAATAATTGTTTTAATTATTTAGTTATTCACTTTCCCTCCTAAATTAAATAATTTTATAATTATTTAATTTATTCTAGCCACCTCTTTTTCTATGCTAAATCTTATCTCCTTTCTCATTTAATCTTCACCCTTGATTGAATTAATTTATAATTCAATCTCAACCATCCATCCTTAATCAAACCCTATCTTTGCACTAATTTTTCCCTAACCCTATTTCATTGCTTCTCAAGCAATCTTGACCATTTATTTTCATGTTATATTGGCTTTAATCCTAGCCCTTCATTCAAAAATGGTTTTCTATAAAAGAGACCTCTCGTTGTCATTTCAACCCTATATTGAGTTCAAGTATATTGAAGGAGACAAGTATAATCTTCAATATTTTGCTATCATTATCACTAGGCTTATTATTGCATACTCAAAATCTCAGGGAAATCAAGCATATAAAGCAATATGGAGAAGGACTATGGAGGTGAATCAACCATGGCATAAGAATATTGATAATATTACTTCATATTTTATGTTTCTATGTTCACTTGTGTTTCATTTTTGGTTTAGGGGCTTTAGGGTTTGAGTTTGATTGATTCATGCCTTGTACTTTAATTTTACCCTATCCTACATTGGTAAACTCGACATGAACTAACGAGATTTGAAAGAATTTTTAAGAAATTTTGAATTTTAGGTTTGCAATACATCTATAAGGCCAAACGATGCATTTGAGAGATAATGTGACACATTTGTGGTATGGCATGATGCATTTGATAGATTTTGTAATGCATATGTCAGAACAAAACACTGCATTCATAGCATCGAGAGCCGCATTTGCTTAACTATAAGGCATATCATTTTATTAGTCTATTTTCATATTTTTCTATCATTTATCAACTTTTTGGTTTTTTATTTTCACATCTCGACAGAATAATTAAATTATTTCCATTTTGAGATTTTCTAGATTTGAGTGTTTTTTACGATCAAGCTTCCTTTAATATCCTTTAATTATTTCCAAGGTTTGATTTTTACTGATTCATTCCATTTACCTTAATTTTACCCTATTCTACACAATCAAGCCTCCTTTAATATCCTTTGATGCTTCAACAACCATAGGTTTATTCGTATTTGGGGCCAAGGCCTAGATTGCAAGGGCTGCCCAATGTGGGTTGAACCTTGATCCTGACAATGCCATTTTTTGCTTCCTCTTCTATGGAGAAATATTTTCCTTCTTATTTCTTGATAGTATCAAAAACAATTTCCGAAGCAATGTCCCACTCAGGGAGTAGTAACAAGCCACTATTCTACACCATTCTTCTCCCTTCTTTAGGAGTAATGTTCTTAGACTCAAAATTCATTTATGCCCCCATCTTTGCAGATACTTCATCATACTTTTCTCTAGGCACATTTTCTTGTGCCAATTGAACTCTTCTATGGTACTACTCCCTCTTTTCTCTTATAAAAAAATATTTAAACTCTTGGGACATTACAAATTCATCATCAGAATTGAATTTTGAACATGTCAGTTCTCTCACATCATTGAGGCTATTTCTCCCCATGGCCACATCCAATCTGAATCTTTGCTAGAGAAGGCCAATAATATTTTGTCTTGGGGGGATGGCATATACTATTGAATTTAATCCGTAGTAATATGAACATCTTCACTTTCATCTTGACTAATAGGATAGTCAACCAAAAATGGTGGTTGTTCAATTTTTATCCTCTTTTGTGGTTGCTCCCTTGGGGGAGAATTCACACTGATTATTTGAGGGGAAGGATAGGGAGTGATCTGTTGTGGGTCTATTTACACATTTTCTCTAATAATAGGCCCTTGGGGCATTTTGGTAGAAAGGTTAGGTCTAGGCCACTTTACTAGTTTCTCTTCCAAGGCAGGGGCCTTACGTACAACTCTATCAAAATATTTTAAAACCACTTCAATCTTGGCAATTAGGTTACTAAAATGAGAAAATTCCCTAAGATAGTCCCTATCCTTCTTTGTCTTGGCAACCTTTTCCTTGATGAATGCAATCCATTTCACTTCCCTGTTGGTTGCCTCATAATCATCCTTATAGTTTCTTATGACATATTCACTCTCATAAATCCGATGGAAAAAAGTGAACGTTTTGATACTCGTCCTGACCTGGTGTATGAAACCTTTAGGGTCAAAATCCTTGACCTTCCCTATTATAACCTATATTCCCCAAGAATATCTTTTAGCCTCCCTAAGCCATCTCTAGTTTAGGTGAAATCTAAAAAGGTATTAACATAAGCAAAAAATGACCCCTTCTTTTATTTCCTTCAATGAAATTGATTAGCCTCATTCAATTGCCATATAATTTCCATGAATGCCAATCTAGATGGCACATACCTAGGAAACACATGGGGGGCTTCACGGTGTACCCATATATTCTAATAACAACTGAGTTGTCATAAAGGTAATAATCTCCCCAATTGTGACGTACTCCTAACTCTAGCCTCCTATCTTTAGGCCTAAGAAAATCCAAAATTTCCTTGTACAATCTGATTCCAGGTAGACACAACCTTGACAAGACCTCCCTTACAAAATAGTTCTCAAAAACAACATAGTTGGACTCACTACAATGTTTGTCCCAAATACGGGTCTAACACTTGCACTGGGAGATCATTTCCCTCTTTATCTTTCCATGGATAAGTTTTAAATCTCTTCTCTAATGGAATTTCCCCTTGTACAAAAGCATATGACATAAGAGAGAATACCACCTGAAACTCACCTTCTTACTATTTCTCTTAATGTCCACCAGTTGATTGTGAATAGCCTCAGCTATAAAGCTAGCATAGTCAAAGTCACTATTGACGAAAGGATGATGTATGTCAACAACCATATACATGAGATGTATTTACATTTTTTAGTGTGAATCTTCCCCTAATACTTGGCATAATGCCCAATATGTTATTCTGCAATAGTCTTCAAAATACTTGACGTCAAAAGGCTCAGATTCATTATCAAGGATTCTCAATGACTTTCCTGTGTAGCCCTTCTATCTGAATCTAGGGAGCCATTGCACCCTAAAACTAATTCTATCTTGTCAAAAAATTTGTCTGAATAGCTAAGGTCTATAACCTTACTTGCATCCACATGGAGTCCCAAAACTTCAGCAACAAACTCCTTGATTATGTCCATTAGGACACTTCCATCCAATGCCCTAATTACTTTGATATTTTCATCATATCTGGAAGCAAGGTGTCTAATAAGTTCCACATTTACGAAGACATTAGGGACAACTAGCTTCCCCAAATCAGAGGTCCATGCATTGGAGATGGGGGCATGGCAGTTTCTTTTCCATAGCAGTTTAGGAATAATTCCCACCTAGTGACTATGTCATCTTGGTTCTTTAGCTCAACATCTTTGTAATTTTTGGCCTTATCTACCATCCCACCTACTGCATTAGTTATGAGGGAATGCACAAGTTGTTTTGAGGAACCCGACAACTGGGCCATAATATCCTCCTCAAACAATCTTTTAGATGTAGAGGGTTGGGTGTTTGACTGAATCATAATTCTAAATAATTTAAAATAGATTTCTACACTATCCTATTGGGACTTTACAATCTTACACAATATATTTTGTAGACTTGATTATGATCTTCAAGAATTTAACAATGGTGAATTTTTTCAAGAAGGGTGTACCTATTTTTTAATTGTTTAGAGCTCAAGTTGACACAGAATGGGAACATCTCTATGAATTTTTCTACTATGCCAGACCAAACAAATGAGACAAATAGCTACATTAAACTTAAAATTTATGAAGGTAATCAACTTAAAAGATGAGACATCATTCATCACATCCACCATTACTTCTTGTTCGTGTGAGGGTAGTTCATTCATCTACCCGTTTATCAATTTTGAACATGGGCCATCCACCTAGAAGGGAAGTACAAACCTCAATGATGAGGAAACCCTTGATTTTGTTGAAAAGGATATAGTCATCCCCTCTCTCCAATAGGATTCTCCCACATGAGAATATCATCACACCGTGTCCTTTCGTGGTTCCACAACCAAGAAAAGGACATGCCACTATGGGCCCATGGACTTGGGGAATCCTTTAATCTTTCGCCACATGCCAACATTCTATGGAGCCTATACACAACACTCTTTGAAAGTTCTCTCATGCCCCAAAATTAGTCTCCACTTGTGACACTTGTATACCTTTCGCAATCCTTTTTTTCATAAAAAATCCTAATACTGAAGCATGGAAAGAGGTAGGGACCACTTTTATATGAGCAATTTAGATTACCATAATACTGCATGTGTATAATTCACTTTTCAATGCGAGCACTTAGGGAAAAAGGATGGGGAAGACATTATAAAATAAAATTCCACAACGAATGGACTTATTAGGTAATAGGGTATGCGGGGCCGGTAAAAACACAGGGTTGTGACATAACGACACAACTTAAGCAAAAGGCAACCTGAATAACCAACCAACAGAAAAATATAACAAGAACACAAGGGTTTAAGAGGGCTTAAGGGTTTAGAGAAGAGATAAATGAGAGTAAATATGTTATAAATGATATGAAGAACATCAAGTTGGTGAAGTATATATAGAATGAAGACATCAATACTCAAAACTTGAGCATTTAATTCACCACAAGACACACATGTTGATGTGACAATATTATTTTCTAAAAACAAAGTCATGACTTTAAGTGATTTAATAAGTAATAAAAGTTCAACCATTGATATTTGCAAATTTGACGGTTCTAGGGTTATTTCGGAGGTTTGAATTCGCAAGTCTAGTGCTTCAGACATTTGATTCTAGAATGCAACTACAACCATCCATGGAACATTCATCAAACAGTTAAGTTGCACAATAATATAACTTGTAGTTACTATCAGTGCAATTTTAATTTTCTGAGTATATTAATGTTATATTAACTTATTAAATAATATAACTCATAGTTACCAGTCATTAAGTTGCACTAGCATCTAGCTTCAAACATGGTACTTCGCTCAATGGCTCACTTCTGATAAGAACTTATAATATGTTGACACTTGTCTCCATTCTGAACACTTTATGAAGGAATTTGGGTGTGTAGAAAATTTGTCTTGGAATAGAACAATATATAGTATTTGATATTTTCACCACCCACCCTATAAGTTTTTACTAGCATACTAGTTTAATTCACCAATGAAATTTTTTTATTGGTTTGAAAATAGGTTTAATTCACTAATGATTTTTTTTTATTGGTTTGAAAATATGTTTAATTCACTAATGAAAATATATTTTTGGTTTGAAAATAGGTTTTAATCGCTAACAAAAAAAAAAATGGTTTGAAAATAGGTTTAACTCGCCCACAAAAATATTTTTTTGGTTTCAAAATAGGTTTAATTTTCCAATGAAAATATTTTATTGGTTTGAAAATAGGTTTTAATCGCCAATGAAAATATTTTATTGGTTTCAAAAAATTATAATTTGTTAGGATTTTCTATAGACTTTTGGCAATTACAAAAGATTCGCCAATTGAGATTATTATTTTTTCCTTGAAAAAAGAAAAAAATTCACCAATAAAAATAATATTTTTTTCGTGAAGTATACAAGATTCGCTAGGTTTTTACACCTTTCCAAGGGGGGGTTCTTAAATTTATCCTTGGGAGCACTTGAAGGAGCAGGAAAAGGTGAAGAGGTCAACTAGCAATAAGGGCTTTGTACTCAGTGATGTTATTGGTACAATGAAATTCCAATCGAAAAGATAGAGGAACCGGATTTCCTTTGGGTGAGATTAAAGCTACACATGCCCCAGAGTTGGTTTGACATATCGATCCATAAAATTACATTTCCCACATAGGTTCATGATCCAATGTGAATAGATTTTCTTCCAAAAACAAATCCATATTAGGGAAGGATGAGATTAGGGCCCTTCTACCAATTGATCAAAAACAACTTGTCCTTCGATTTCCTTCTGAGTTGTGAACTTAATGTCGAACTCAAAGAGAAAGATTACCCATTTCTCTAATCTTATTGAAAGGTTAGTTCTAGTAAGTAAATTTTTAAGGAGATCACATTTCGCAATTAAATGAGTTTCTACATGGAGGAGATAGTGTCCTAACTTCTGCATTGCAAAAATGAGAGCGAGACATTGCTTCTCCACAACAAGGTATCAAGTTTCATAATCAGGTAGAATATGAATAATGTAGTAGACCACTCTTTCTTTACCCTCATCATCATGTTGACCTAATAAAGCTACTAAAGCATGAGGTGATGCGGATATATAAAGTAAAAAGGGTCTATCTTGCATAGCTGACATCAAAATAGGAGGATTAGCAAAATAAATTTTGATAGACTCAAAAGCTTTGTCACACTCATCATCCCATAAAAAATGGACATATTTATTCAACAAACGTGTGAAGGGAAGGGTACGATCAACCAATTGAGATAGGAATCTATGAATTTCTTGAATATTCCCTTGCAAAATGTGTAGTTGAGAGACGTTTTTAGGTGGAGGAATGTTAATGATTGCATCAATTTTATTTGTATCAACTTGAATTCTATGATGGGAGATGATAAATCCTAAAATATTGCCAACATCCATGCCAAAGATGCACTTAAGATGATTTAGTCTCATCTTATAGAGTTGGAGTCTTTCAAAGATAAGACAAAGATTCTCAATGTGATCTTGATGTGTTGTAAACTTAGCCAAGATTTCATCAATGTAATCTTCTAGGATCTTGTAAATGAAATAATGAAATATAAAAGTCATCACCTATTGGTAAGTTTCTCTAGCATTCTTTAACCCAAATGAAATGACTACATAACATATGGTACTCCAAGGGGTAGTGAAGGCAGTCTTATACTGATCTTCTAGGTTAATACAAATCTGATTATAGCCTGAGAAACCATCCATAAAGGATAATAAGGCATAGCCTATAGTTGAGTCCACAATCATATCGATATTAGGAGACAAAAATAATCCTTAAGAGAAGCCTTGTTGAGATCACAAAAATCTATACAAATGTGAATGTAGCCATCAAGTTTACTAACAACAACTATATTTGATATCCAAGGTGAATAATCAATAGGATGGATAAAACCATATTTTAGGATCTTTTCTATCTCAATCTTGACTAATAAGGCAACCTTTGGATTCATTTTATGAATATTTTTCTTGACAATCTTGGCATTGGTCCATAGAATGATATTCTAAAGTACCATGGATTCATCAATTCCAGGAATGTCCTCATATGACCAAGGAAAGATATCAATGTGAGAATGTAATAAATTAGTATGTTCAAAATATTTTGAAGTGAGACACTTTCCAATCTTAATCACTTTCTCAAAATATTTAGGATAAATGAGAACGTAAAAAGTATCCCCCTTTGAGGAGGGTACTACGGTCTTCAAGGTGAAGCATAGAAATACTATTATCCACATTAGATAAAGGAGTCTTTTCATCAACACTCATAACGGATTCTCCAAAATATGCATGTTTGTTCAAGAAATATGGGAATCAACTTTTATGGTGATAAAAGGAAAGTTAGATTATACACCTAATAAATCTTCTAGTGATTCATCCGAAGAGAAAACATCTAGAGGAACTTCTTTAGAGTCTACTTTAATTTCAATATATTTAGGATGAACCAATTTAAGAGAAGGATATTTGGTGGAAATCATGTTGAAATTCAACCATGGCTTCACCTTAGACTTCGTGGGATGGTATCCAAGTCCAATCTTAAAGTTACGTGGATCAACCTCTAAGGGGAATTTAATACATTGTTTGTTACACCCACAACCTTTACCTCCATAGCTGAATTTAGAAAAGATATTGAAACTTGGACCATAATGTGATTGTAATTCTTGAAACGAAGGATTAGTGTAAAGAGTATAATCCATGTTATAGGTATCACACTACTTCACAAGGACATAATAATCCTTCTTAGTAGAAATACAATCACCATTCTCCTTAGTAGAAGCATGATCATCCTTCTCAATAGGAGGAAAACCATCTTTCTTAGTAGAGGGGGATGAGATTTTTGGAAGATCTAGGTGGATAAGATCTACTTTATACTTCTTGATATAGGATTCAATAATGTTCAAGGACTTCCAATCATCACCAAGACATGCATTTGATTAAAAAGAAGAGGTAGAATGGGTAGACTTAAGATCTTCTTCTTCAAGAGGATCTTCCTTAGGGACTTCCATCTCAAGAGTAGCCTTATTAACAAGTACTGCTAGAGTAGATGCCAATGTATTAGAAGATAACAAAGGGATAATATTTTTAAGAGTAGGAGCAACTAAGGTTTTACCAGTAGTTTCCATTTCACATAAGTGTATAGCATCAGGGTCAGCCTTGATTGTGATTACCTCATTATTAGCAACAAATTTGATAGAATGATGCAAAGTAGAAATGATTGCTCCCAAAGCATGAATCCATGGCCTTCCCAAGACAATATTATATGGTAATGGTCCTAGCATAGCATATACCAGGGTGAGTACAGGAATGGGTCCCAACCTTAGAGCTAAGATTACTGCACATAAGGCTTGTTGACTAGCATTATCAAATCCAAAAATGTACAAAGAAGAAGCAACAAGAGAAGTTGAATCAATTTTGATTTTAGGTAAAAAATCAATGCTACATATATTGAGAGCCAAGCCAGTATCGAAAAGAGCATGTATAATGTTGATATTGTTTATATAAACTATTATCATTAGAGGATCCACTTGCTTCTATACTCATGTATGTGGGAGTTCATGTGGATCGAACATAATATTTGGCAAACCCACACGAATATGATCTATCAATGCACTAACATCTATCAACCTAGTGGTAGAAGGAAAGAGGATATTTTGCAAGGCTTCCTGAAGCATACATTGGTAAATTAGAGCAATCTAAAGAAAATCTCAAAGTGAGATCTTGGTGGGAGTAACATGAAGTTGCTCGACAAGGTAATACTCACTTAGTGGATTAGTTGTAGGTTTAGGTGCTTGAGGAAGGCTTGGTTGAGAAGGTGGTAAAGAAGTAAGTTGATTAAGATTTTATTGGTTCCTTCTAGTGTTGTAAGTATCGGATACCACTCTATAAGAGGGAGCCTTGGATTGTATAAATGTCATGTAAAGGTCCAACATGTCACTTGTGACAAGAACCTCACAAATAGAATGAATTCCTTTAGGAGACGAGCTAGTTGGAGTCACATAAATAACCAATATATTAGGCCTTTGAGGGACAGAAGAGACTACAACTACATTTATGGAATCTTCAACTTGTGAAGAAGGTTTTGATGAAGAAATATGTTTATCAGTTTTTTGAGTAGAAGGAGATGTCTCTAAGAAATCATCTAGGGAATCATCCAACATATCAAAATATTGTTTAGAAAAAGCATTATCAAAGACATTAAAATTATGAAGAAAAAGATCTAACATGTTTTCATTCATGTTGGGTTCACCAAAATGTAAACGAGGGGATTCACTACCCTCAAGACAAAGAGATTCTTCAAGGAGAAAATAGCCCTCGATTACCTCAAGGAATAAAGCTCAAGTGACGTAAAGAATGAAGAGTATTTGCACAACTTAATCAAATAAAAGGTGTTTACTACTACTAGAAAGAATAAGGAAATCACTTAATTATAAGAGTAAATGATAGAATCAAAATCTCTATTATACAAAAATGGTAAGTACATAAATCATAGATTTTATCCCTAGAAGGATTGAGCCTCGACCATGGAAAAAATCACTTCGTGGGGACATCTACACTCCATGCTATTGTCTTTGGTAAATAGAGAATAAAACCCTTAAATACTCAAAGTATAGCTTATCAAATCTATACATCTACACACAAAATAGAGAAGGAGAAATGTTGGGGGTTGTTTCGAGCCTTGCCTCAGTCAAAACCCCATTTTGGTGTTTCCACCTCCACAGAAATCTAGATAGATAGATATAGACAAAAAACACATGAAATTTAATGATATGTGATAGAAACAAACCCTACAAAATAGGAGAAACCATATCTCAATAATAAAGATGTGATCAAATAGACAATATTAAATATACAAGACAAGAAGTTAAGAGAGAATTACCAATAGCCTATGGCTCCCCTCTTGGCTTGATAGGAATGATGAGATTGCATGCAAGAGAGCCTTGACTATTGCTTGAGAGAAATATGGCAAGGATTCACTATGGAAGTAAGAGAGAGAAATAAATAATGAAGATAGAGTAGCATGAGAGAGAGGGCAAGATCGAATGAGAGAACATGAGAATCAATGAATGAGAATGAGAGGGAAAATTGGAGTTCCATGAGGCTTCATGGGTGGGAGGAGCCGTTACTTCTGCATGTCTTCCACAATGACATGTGCCATAGGAAAAGGACACAAAATATTCTTATTTGAATCTCAAAAATTTTGGGGATGCTTATGCATCACTAAGACATCTGTGTGTCGCACAAGTGTCCAACTCAAAAATTTACAAGAATGAGGCATTTAGGCTGCTAGTTCTTCATATTTGTCACCTATGAAGTTGGAGTCATGAAATTTTGACTTATAGGTATTTTCCATAAATGTAGCAAGCTAGATGTGCTAGTGTAAAATTGCAACAAGATGTAATTTTATGAAACTACAAGGTTGAACCCTCTTGGTCTTGTAGAGCTAGAAGTGGAGGTCTTACCCACCTCAACCATTGGTACTTATATTCCCAACATAAAGATAATTTTTTTGTAATTTTCCTAGGTTTGACACCCCTAGCGCCTAGAAGATTATTAGACCTTAGGGATTTGAGGCCTACAGCTCTAGTCACCAACAACTAGTATGAATGAATTTTTTCAATTGGACAAGTGGGTGTGTGCACCAATCTGTGACACAAAAAAGGTGCCAAATTGCAAAAAAATCTCGTAACAAGCCATGTTGTGCTTGCCAAATTTGGTGCTCTCTAAATGGATTGACCATTTGGGAAGCACCAAATTTGGAACTCACCAAATGGATTAACGACTTGGAGACTGCCAAATTTGGTGCTCACCAAATGAGCTGCATTGATAAGAAACTAACTTTTCTTTCTCTTTGTCTCTCTCTCCACCACTTTGATAACACTTAGAGTTTTTGGTTTATGATTGATGATGGATAGTTGAGGTTTTACCTTTCACTCCCTCTCTACCTCCTTCCCTATTAACCAATACATACCCATTCTCTCTCAACCCTCTCTAGGTCTATCCTATACTCTCTACCTTGTCTTCCATCCTTAGGGTTTAATGTATAGGATGAGGGGTTGATATTTTAATGTATAGGATAACTCCCTCTCTCTCTCAGGTCTCTCCCTCCCTCTATCCCTCCCACCCCCTCTCTCTCTCAAGTCTCTCCCTTGCTCTATCCCTCCCACCCTCTCTCTCTTGGATCTCTCGCACCCCCTCTCCCTCTCTTAGGTCTCTCCCTCCCACCCTAACTAGATAAATCTCTCTCCCTCTCAAGTTTCTCTCTCTCTTAGGTCTCTCCCTCTCCCTCTCTCCCTCTCAAGTCTCTCTTTGAGGTCTCTCTCTTAGGTATCTCCCACTCCCTCTCTCTCTCCCTCTCTCTCAGGTATCTCCCTCAAAATATCCCTCCCACCTGCTCTCCCTCTCCCAGGTCTCTCTCCCACCCTAACTAGATAACTCTCTCTCTCCCTCTCAATTCTCTCTCTCTCTCTCTCAAGTCTCACTCCCTCCCACCCTACCTAGACAACTCTCGCACTCCAATGCCCTCTCTCTCACACACACACTCTCTCTCCCTATCAGGTATTTCTCTCTCTCTCTCTCTCAATCCAACTCCCTCTCTCAGGTCTTTCTCTCTCCCTCTCATCTCTCTCTCTCTCTTAGGTTTCTCCCACTTACAGTTGAGGGTTTAAAGTATAGGGTAGAAGGTTAAGGGTTGAGGGTTGAGGGATTAAGGTTGAAGATATAGTGTTGAGGGATTAGGGTTGAAGGTTTAATGTATAGGGTAGAGGGTTGAGGGTTGAGGGTATAGGGTTGAGTGTATAAGGTTAAGGGTTTAATGTATAGGGTTAATGGTATAGGGATTAGAGTTCAGGTTTGAGGGTTTAATGTATGAGGTTGAGGGTTGATGGTATAGGGTTTATAATGTACTCTCTATCTCTATCTTACCTCTCTAGATAGATGGATAGATAGACAAAGAGAGGGTGAGGAGAGATAGAAAGAGGGGGAAGAGAGTGAGGTAGGTAGATAGAGGAGGGTAGGTAGAGAGGGAGAGGAGAGAGAGAGGAGGGAGAGAGAGGGAGATGGGAGAGAAAGGAAGACAAGATATAGAAAGAGGGGGCATGGAGAGAGAGGGATGGATAGAGATGTAGGGAGAGAGTTGTGATAGAGAGAGAGTAAAGAGGGAAGGAGAGAGAAGAAGGGAGCGAGAAGTGAGTGAGAGAAGTAGAGAGAGAAGGAGGAAGGTGGAGAGATTGAGAGGGAGAGAGGGAGAGAGAACAAGGTATAGAGGGATAGGTAGGTAGAGAGAAGTAGAGAGGGAAAGAGAGATGGAGGGAGAGGTATGGATAGAAAGAGAGAGACATTAGAGGGAGAAATAGAGAGAGAGGTAGGTAGAGAGACAAAGTGGTGGAGAGAGAGACAAAGACAAAGCAAAGTTAGTTTTTTGTCAATGTATCTCATTTGGTGAGTGCAAAATTTGGTGCTCTCCAAATGGCTTGCCCATTTGGAGAGTGCCAAATTTTGCGCTCACCAAATGGCTTGACCATTTAGAGATTGCCAAGTTTGGCACTCACCAAATGAGCTTCATTGACAAAAAACTAACTTTTCTTTCTCTTTGTCTCTCTCTCCACCACTTTGATAACACTTAGAGTTTGTGGTTTATGATCGATGATGGATAGTTGAGGTTTTACCTTTCACTCCCTCTCTACCTCCTTCCCTATTAACCAATACATACCCATTTTCTTTCAACCCTCTCTAGGTCTATCCTACACTCTCTACCTTGTCTTCCATCCTTAGGGTTTAAGGTATAGGGTTGAGGGTTTAATGTATAGGATAGAGGGTTGAAATTTTAATGTATAGGATAGGTCCCCCTCTCTCTTAGGTCTCTCCCTCCCTCTATCCCTCCCACCCCCTCTCTCTAGTCTCTACATCGCTTGATCCCTCCCACCCCCTCTCTCTACTCTCTACATTGCTCAATCCCTCCCACCCCCTCTCTCTAGTCTCTCTATTGGTCGATCCCTCCCACCTTATCTCTCTTGGATCTCTAACACCCCCTCTCCCTCTCTTAGGTCTCTCCCTCCCACCCTAACCAGATAAATATCTCTCCCTCTCCCTCTCTCTCCCTCTCAAGTCTCTCTCTCTCTCATGTCTCTCCCACTCGCTCTCTATCTCCCTCAAAATATCCCTTCCACCCACTCTCCCTCTCTCAGGTCTATCCCACCCTAACTAGATATTTCTCTCTCTCTGCCTCTTAAGTCTCTCTCTGGGTCTGACTCCTCCCACCCTACCTAGACAACCTCACTCCAACCTCTCTCTCTCTCTCTCCTCTGGTCTTTCTCTCCTCTCTCTCTCTCTCTCTCTCTCTCTCTCTCTCTCTCTCTCTCTCTCTCTCTCTCAGGTCTCTCCCACTTACATTTGATGGTTTAATGTATAGGGTAGAAGGTTGAGGGTTGAAGGTTGAGGGATTAAGGTTTAAGGGATAGTGTTGAGGGATTATGGTTGAGGATTTAATGTATGGGGTAGAGGGTGGAGGGTTGAGGGTTTAATGTATAGGGTTGAGGGATTAGGGTTGAGGGTATAATGTATAGGGTAGAGGGTTTATAGTTGAGAGTAGGAGGGTTTATAATGTACTCTCTCTCTATCTTACCTCTCTAGAGAGATGGTGAGATAGACAAAGAGAGGGTGAGGAGAGATATAAAGAGGGGGAAGAGAGTGAGGTAGGTAGAGAGGGAGAGAGAGTTGAGATAGATAGAGATTAGAGAGAGAGAAGGGAGAGAGAAGAAGGGAGGGAGAAGTGAGAGAGAAGTAGAGAGAGAAGTGGAGAGAGAAGGAGGAAGGTGGAGAGATTGAGAGGAGGGAGGGAGAGAGAAGGAGGGAGGTGGAGAGATTGAGAGAAGGAAGGAGGGAGGGAGAGAGAACAAGGTATAGAGGAATAGGTAGGTAGAGAGAAGTAGAGAGGGAAAGAGAGATGGAGGGAGAGGTGTAGATGGAGAGAGAGACGTGAGAGAGAGAAATAGAGAGAGACATAGGTAGAGAGATGGAGGGGAGATAGAGGGAAGTAGAGAGTGAAGGAGAGATGGAGGGAGTGGTAGGGATAGAGGGAGAGATAGGGATGGAGAGAGAGGTGAGAGGGAGGAGGAGATAGAGAGAAGTAGAGAGGGAAGGAGAGGTAGGGAGGGAGGGAGGGAGAGGAAGGTGAGATAGAGAAAGAGAGGAGGGAGGGATATGTAAGGAGAGAAAGGTGAGATAGAGAGAAAGAGGGTAGAGAGGGAGAGAGAGAGAAGGGGAGAGAGGGGGGGAGTGAGAGAGGGGAGGGAGGTAGAGGTAAAGAGGGAAAGTTCAGAAAGGTTGTAGAGAAGGAGGGATAGATAGAGAGAGGGTGAGGAGAGATATAAAGAGGGGGAAGTGAGAGAGGAAGGTAGATAGAGGAGGGTAGGTAGAGAGGGATATGAGAGAGAGTGAGGTGAGAGATAGAAAGAGGGGGGAGAGAGAGGGAGGAATAGAGATATAGGGAGAGAGAGTTGAGATAGAGAGAGAACAAAGAGGGGGAGTTAAAGAGGGAGAAGAGAGATAGAAAGAGGGGGGAGGGAGAGAGGGAGGGAGAGAGATGTAGGGAGAGAGTTGAGATAGAGAGAGAGGAAGGGAGGGAGAATTGAGAGAGAAAATTAGAGAGAGGAGGAAGGTGTATAGATTGAGAGAAGGAAGAAGGGAGAGAGGGAGAAAGAATGAGGTATAGAGGGAGAGGTAGGGATAGAGAGAGAGAGAGAGGTTATATAGAGAAATAGAGAGAGGTAGGTAGAGAGAGGGAGGGGAGATAGAGAGAAGTAGAGAGGGAAGGAGATATGGAGGGAGAGGTAGGGATAGAGGGAAATATGGGGATGGAGAGAGAGGTGAGATAGAGAGCAATAGAGAGAGAAGTAGGTAGAGAGAGGGAGGGGAAGATAGAGAGAACTATAGAGGGAAGGAGAGGTAGGGAGGGAGGGAGAGGGAGGTGCAATAGAGAAAGAGATGAGGGAGGGATATGTAGGGAGAGAGAGGTGAGATAGAGATAAAGAGGGTGAGTAGAGAGGGGTTAGGGGAGAGAGAGAGAGAGAGAGAGAGAGAGAGAGAGAGAGAGAGAGAGAGAGAGTAGAGAGGGAAGGAGAGAGAGAGAGAGAGAGAGAGAGAGAGTTGAGATAGATTATGGAGAGAGGAGGAAGGTGAAGAGATTAAGAGAAGTAAGGAGGGAATGAGGGAGAGAGAATGAGGTATATAGGGATAGGTAGGTAGAGAGAAGTAGAGAGGGAAAGAGAGATGGAGGGAGAGGGAGAGATGGAGGGAAAGGTAGGGATGGAGAGATAGAGAGAGGTGAGAGAGAGAGAGACAAATAGAGAGAGAGGTAGGTAGAGATATGGAGGGGAGATAGATAAATTAGAGAGGGAAGGAGAGATGGAGAGACAAGTAAAAATAGAGGGAGAGATAGGGATGTAGAGAGATGTGAGAGAGGGAAATAGAGAGAGAGGTAGGTAGAGAGAGGGAGGGGGAGATAGAGAGAAATAGAGAGGGAAGGAGAGGTATGGAGGGAGGGATATGGAGGTGAGATAGAGAAAGAGAGGAGGGAGGGAGGGATATGTAGAGAGAGAGAGAGAGGGAGAGAAGTGAGAGAGAAGTAGAGAGAGGAGGAAGGTGGAGAGATTGAGAGAAGGAGGGAGAGAGGTATAGAGAATGAGGTATATAGGGATAGATAGGTAGAAAGAGTAGAGAGGGAAAGAGAGATGGAGGGAGAGGCAGGGATGGAGAGATAGAGAGAGGTGAGAGAGAGAGAGGTAGGTAGAGAGAGGGAGGGGAGATAGATAGAAGTAGAGAGGGAAGGAGAGGTGGATGGTGAGTTAGGGATAGAGGGAGAGATAGGGATGGAGAGAGGTGAGAGAGAGAAATATAGAGGTAGGTAGAGAGAGGGAGGGAGTGATAGAGAGAAGTAGAGAGGGAAGGAGAGGTATGGAGGGAGGGAGAGGGAGGTGAGATAGAGAAATAGAGGAGGGAGGGAGGGATATGTAGGGAGAGAGAGAGAGGTGAGATAGAGAGAAAGAGAATAGAGAGGGAAGGGAACCCTAATCCCTCAATCCTCAACCCTTAAACCCTTTACCCTTAAACCCTAATCTCTCAACCCTTAATCCTTAAACCCTTAATACCTAAACCCTTAAACCCTAATCCCTCAATCCTATAACCCTAAACCTTCAACCCTCAAGCCTTTAACCTCAACCTTTAAACCATAATCCCTCAATCATATAACCCTCATCCCTCAAAGCTCAACCCTTAAACCATATACCCTTAATTCCTTAACCCTCAACCCTTAAACCCTAATCCCTCAAACCTCAACCCTTAAACCCTTAATCCCTAAATCCTTAAACCCTAATCCCTCAATCCTACAACCCTCAACCTTCAACCCTCTAACTTAAACCCTCAACCATTTAACCCTCAACGCTTAAACCATAATCCCTCAATCCTCAACCCTTAAACCCTCACCCCTCAACTCTCAACCCTTAAACCCTCAATCCTTAATCCCTACACCCTCAACCCTCAACTCTTAAACCCTCAACCTTTAAAACCTCAGCCCTCAAGCCTCAACCCTTAAACCATAAACCCTTAATTACTTAAACCCTCAACCCTTAAAACCTCAACCCTTAAACCATAATCCCACAACCCTATACCTTAGAACCTAATACCTCAACCCTCAACCATTAAAACCTCAACCCTTAAACCTTAATCCCTCAACCCTTAATCCCTTATCCCTCAACCCTTAACCCTTAAACTCTCAACCCTTAATTCATCAACCCTCAACCCTTAAAACCTCAATCCTCAACCCTTAAATCCTAATCCCCCAACCCACAACCTTTAAACCCTCAACCCTCAACCCTTAAACCCTAATCCCTCAACACTCAATCCTTCAACCCTCATCCCTCAACCCTCAACCCTTAAACCCTCAACCCTTAATCACTCAACCCTAAACCCTTAAAAACTCAACCCTCAACCCTCAACCCTTAAACCATCAACCCTCAATCATCAACCCTATACCTTGGACCCTAATCCCTCAATCCTTAAACCCTCAAACCTTAAACCCTAATCCCTCAACCCTCAACCCTCAAACCCTCATCCCTCAATTCTCAACCCTAATCCAAATCCTATACATTAAACCATCAAGCCTCAACCCTTAAGCCCTAATCCCTCAAGCCTCAATCCTTAAAATGTAAACCCTTAAACCCTCAACCTCGATCCTCAACCCTAATCCCTCAACCCTCAACCCTTAAACCCTAATCCATCAAACCTCAACCCTTAAACCATAATCCCTAAAACCTCAACCCTTAAACCCTCAACCCTCAACCCCTAAACCCTAAAAAGTCAAGCCTCAACCCTTAAACCCTAAACCCTTAAACCCTCAACCTTCAACCCTCAAATTTAATCCCTCAACCTTATACCTTAAACCATAATCCCTCAACCCTTAAACCCTCAATCCTTAAACCCTAATCCATCAACCCTCAACCCTTAAACCCTTAACCCCTTAACCCACAACCCTTAAAACCTTAACCCTCATCCCTCAAACCTCAACCCTTAAACCCTAAAATCTTAATCCCTCAAACTTCAACCCTTAAAAACTCAACCCTCAACCCTCAACTCTTAAAATCTCAACCCTCAAACTTCAACCCTCAACCCTAATCCCTCAAACCTTAAACCCTAATCCGTCAACCCTCAACCCTCAACCCTCAAACCCTCATCCCTCAATGCTCAACCTTAATCCCTCAAGCCTCAACCCTATACCTTAAACCCTCAAGCCTCAACACTTAAAGCCTAATCCCTCAAGCCTTAATCCTTAAAACCTAAACCCTTAAACCCTCAACCTCGACCCTCAACCCTAATCCCTCAAGCCTATACCTTAAACCCTAATCCCTCAACCCTTAAACCCTAATATCTCAACCCTTAAACCCTCAACCCTCAAACCGAATCCCTCAACCCTATACCTTAAACCATAATCCCTCAACCCGTAAACCCTTAACCCCTGAACTCACAACCCTTAAACCCTATTCCCTCAACCCTCAACCATTAACCCTCAACCCTCAACCCTAATCCCTCAACCCTATACCTTAAAACCCAATCCCCAAGCTCTCAAACCTTAAACCCTCAAGCCTTAAAACCTAATCCCTCAACTGTATAACCCCCAACCCTCAACCCTCAACCCTCATTAAACCCCCTAATCCCTCAACCCTCAACCCTTAAACTTTCAATCCTCATCCCTCTACCCTATACATTAAACCCTGAGGAGGGAAGGCAAGGTAGAGAGGGTGGGAGAGGGGTGGGTAATGAGACAAGGATGGAGAGGTAGAGAGGTAAAGAGGGAAGGAGGGAGAGTCATGGTGATAGGGAGAGAGAGAGGGTGGGAGGAAGAGGTAGTGATATATAAAAAGGAGATAGATGGGAAATAAATAATAATCGAGGGGTAAGGAGGAAAGAATATAGATGGGGGTAAGGATAGAAGGAAACATAGAAAGGGAGATAGGGAGAGAGATTGGGAGAGACCTAGAGAGGGGAGGGGGAAGAGAGAGAGAGTGAGAGAAGTATCGGTAGATGAGTAACAAGCGATGGAGGAAGAGGTACACATGGAGGGAGTGAGAGACATAGGGAGGAGGAGATAAAGAGGTGATGACTTGGAAAGGGGGGGGAGAGGGAAGAAGAGAGAAAGAAGAACGGGATGAGAGATAGAGGGGGGAGAGAGGTGGGTAATGTGACAAGGTTGGAGAGACTTGGAGATGGGGGGAGAGAGAGAGAGAGAGAGAAAGATGTGAGAGACAGAGGGGGAAAGAGGTGGGTTATGAGACAAGGAGGGATAACCTTGGATATGGGGAGAGAGAGAGGTTGGGAAGGAGATGTAGAGATCAAGAGAAAAGAGATAAATGGGTGAGAAACAATAACAAAGGGAGATAGAAGAAGAGAGAGGTAGGGAGGAAAGGATGGAGCTGGGGTTAATGAGGAAAGGCAAGGTATAGAGGGTGGGAGAGACCTAGAAAGGGTTGAGAGAGAATAGTGTAAGTATTGGTTAAGAGGGAAGGAGACAAAGAGGGACTGAAAGGTAAAACCTCGACTATCCATCATTGATCATAAATTGTAAACTTTAAGACTTATCAAAGCAGGGTAGTGAGAGGAAAATAACAATCAATGAAGTTGGTGTTTTTGTCAATACATCACCATTTGGCGAGCGCAAATTTTGGAGAGTTCCAAATTTGGTGCTCGCCAAATGTTGCATTGCATTTGGCAAGTGCTAAATTTGGCGCTCTCCAAATTTGGTGCTCGCCAAATTAGCTAAGTTAGGAAGTACCAACCCAAAGGGTTGGATGACCATTTGATACCATGAACGTGATTTTCTCAAGAGGGTACCAAATTTTCACATATTTTTGGTCGTGCTAACTGCCACGTTTGCATTTCTTTCAATGAAAGTTTATAAAAAAACTGCGATGACATTAGGCTCTCTCTTAGCTATCTAAATATATAATTTTTTTATGTTTTGATTATGTTAAGGTTTTCATCCATAACTTCTCTTGTTATTGCCTTCGCTTTTGTCAAAAACCAACATGTGTAGTTTTAAGATATATTTTTACTCATTCATTGAATCTTCAAACAAATTACATTTTTTTAAACTAGGCTTCATTCTACACATGATGAAAAAAATTGATTTTCGATTAGTTTTCAAAAAAATTAGGGGGAGCACGCTCAAATTTTAACTTTTCAGGATGTGTCCACTTTGAAAATTCATAAAATATTATATATCATTAAAAAAATCAGCCGAAATAATGGGGATAAACTACATGGTGTTTGCTAATTTCTCACCATTTGGATTTTTGAAATTCTAAAAAAAAAGGTAATGAAAAAGGGGGGGCCCTCAGACGCTGTGCTATTTTTTTGATAAAAACATGACCTGTTTTCCCCTACCTTTTTGAAACCCTTAATCTTCATTACTTTCAAAAAATTTAGTAGCTTAGAAACTAGACTTGGAGCACTTCAACTCTTGTTCTTTTTTAATCTTCAAATTTTGAGCATAACTATCTTCATTTTCTAATGCACATTAGACTTTGCTAATTTCAAAAAGAAAGTGGCATCTTAAGAGCCATTTTTGTGTCATAGCTTGGTGCACTTACCCAAGTGAAAGAATTTTATTCTTAACAATTTCCTAGAAATGGAATTAGAGTGTGTTTGGAATTGATTATTCAGAAAGGGAAGTATCTAGTTTTAAAACAGCTATGTTAGAACTTGTTTTAGTTTCTTTTTTATGTTTTTTTGGTAACCAGATATAGTTGTATGGGAAGTACTGAAAGTTGAGAATTAGATAAATGTGGGTGCAATGTAGGTACTTGATAGCTTGTTTCAAGCATTCTTTTTTCCCTATTGCTATGAGCTTTTACAATTATTGGCATATAATTGCAAGGACTTGATTGACATAGGCAATTAATATCTTCAACTAGGAAAATTTCATAGTGTATGTGATTTGTATTTATTTCAAATTTAATTATGTTATATGTGTTGTTTGAATTTATTTCCAAGAAATAGGTTTCTTGGATTTTTTTAGTAATTGAAGACCAAAGCTAAATCTTAACACTAAGTATTGTGGCTATACATTGGAAACATAACACACCACCTTCAATTTTTCCTTTCTAGTAAAGCATTATCATCTTCATGATATATCCTTGATAGTTTGTAATGCATAAAATTATTCTTACAAGATTATCTTTTAAATAATCTCTCAAAAAAATATGTGCACTAGTATTACCACTTTTTATCCCATTGAAAAATGACTATACAATGTGTAACAACCTAATCTATTTATTTAAATGTCAGGTTGAGTAGGTTCTTGAGAGTGAGGGGACCGAAATTGAAGAGAATTTAGAGGATTTGTAATGCATAAAATTATTCTTACAAGATTATCTTTTAAATAATCTCTCAAAAAATATGTGCACTAGTATTACCACTTTTTATCCCATTGAAAAATGACTATACAATGTGTAACAACCTAATCTATTTATTTAAATGTCAGGTTGAGTAGGTTCTTAAGAGTGAGGGGACCGAAATTGAAGAGAATTTAGCGGATTTGTAATTCATAAAATTATTCTTACAAGATTATCTTTTAAATAATCTCTCAAAAAAATATGTGCACTAGTATTACCACTTTTTATCCCATTGAAAAATGACTATACAATGTGTAACAATCTAATCTATTTATTTAAATGTCAGGTTGAGTAGGTTCTTGAGAGTGTGGGAACTGAAATTGAAGAGAATTTGGAGGGGTGGTCTGATGGGTACAATACTAACCTTGACTATACACCCTCGTCTGGTGGGAAGAAACCCTCTACTTCTAAATCCAAACCTTCCCTCCCGTGAGTTAAGCACAAACTAAAGGAGGTCTGTGAGGAGGTTGCAGAGGAGGGGCTTTGTTGTGGTCAGAAGGCTAAGAGTAGGGGTTTGGGTTCTAAGGATATGGGGGATAAGCTTCCAGAGGTGGTTGAGGATATTCTGGATGGTGCGGCAACGATTTTTGGAAATTTGAACCCGGTTCATGATGGTGACAGTGGGACCCCTCGTGCTAGTAAGGTGAATAGTGTTGTTAATATGGATGAGTTTGCTCATGAGCCAGCTTCCTTGGATAGGGGTAATTCCACGTTTATTCCTAATGTCTGTCAGGATGAGGATCCTCCTACTGGTTCACCTCAGGGTAGAGGTTTGTTTTTCGGGGCCATGGACTTTTCGCAAGCATCAGGTATGATGAAAGAAGGGGTGAAAATTTACTTTAATCTAGTAATGTGGTTGGTTCATGAGATGTAGGATATCCACAATAAGCACGACACTATCATCCAGTGCAATATTTCCATGCTCCGTAGTATCAAGGAAAAGGACTCCATCTTTGGTTTGGCTAAATCGATGAATTCTAGTATCGGCTGTGTGATGGATGAGTTGGATAACTTGAAAAAAGGCTATGGCCTGAGGCTGGCATTGTTGGAAAAGAATTATAGGCAGATGCGTAAGGACTTGGACACGCTCATTAATCTTAGCAAGGAAAAGTTGGAAGCCTCGGCTGAAGGTCTAGTTTTTCTCAATGAGAAGGCAAAAGAATGGATGGGAAGAGGTCTTTTTGGTGATCAGATGACTAAGGAGAGGGGGAGAGTGTTGACAAGAACATGTAGACCATGGATTTGGGTGTTGGGCCGAGTGTGTTTACTCGGAGTAAAACTAAGAAATGCAAAACGATCCCTAGGCAGGATGTGGATGACATCATGGAAATGCATGATAGGCTGGCATCGAAGGACCTAGAAGCGATGAGGATGCTCAAAGAACTTATCTAATGGCCATTTGTTTTACTTTTTTGTCTTTGTTTTATGCTACTGGTTTTTGCTGATGGGTCACTGATGTCTTTGTAATCAACTTGTTTTGTTTTCTTGGGTGGGAAGCCCATTGTTTTATTTTTGTTGCCACTATTCCTTTTTGTATAGGGTTTCAGGAACCCTTCAAAACCTGTTTATTGTTAATAAAAAACCTAATCTATTTATTTGAAAAATACCACTAATTTTTTCTTCCAAGATAACAAACGTTTATTTATTCATTTATATACTTAGGTAATTTTATCCAGACGATATAGGTATTCATCCTAATTCAAAAAAAGCATCCAACCTTACAGGTTAGGAATCTGTTCATGCAGAACATGAATTCATCTATCCATTCGGGATAGGCATCCACCAAAATAAGTAGGAATCTATCATAAAAGATAGGTATACACTTTGACGATCATTGCATTTACAACACCAGTGATCTAACACTAGGTATTACAAAAATATCATTTATGAGAGACCATCATAGATAAAACTAAATAACCAATGCCTTCATTCAACTGATAATGATAGAAATTATTTAGAATGAAATAAAACACAACGGAATTTATGATTTTTCTGCCTATAGATTCTAATCAAAATAATATATACTTGTTGAAACTATACTCAACGATTTGCCTCAAAATTATGCACTAATTGAGTCATGTTGTCCTATATTTCAGCCTTAAACATTTGGCTTTATGGATACCTTTATGCATGATTACACACAAGTAGTGGATAGTCACTCTTATGGATGTGAAAGGCACAAATGAAGGATAAATTGCAATTATGATCAAGTTTGCATATACCTCTCCTTAGCTTTGATAAGGGAGCTCAAAGTATTACTCATACAATGAAAGTATATTCCTATATTTATATGTCTCCTCTATCCAATCCACATTCCATCATAAATATAGGCACAACAAAGACCCACAATCATTTTACATATTTACAACCACTATGACCATTTGTGGGGTCATAGGAAATCAAAATAGGTCATAGGTTTAAAAGTATAGATATATGTTAGTGCTACATATATAGGTGTAATGTTTTGCAAAGACAACTTTAGCATCAATTTTTTAAAATAAAATAATAGTAGAAAACAACCACAAATAACATTAAATGATCATTCTAATCTAGATGGCTTAATTTACAATTTATGTACTTATGGATAGGTATCGTGAAACAATGATAGTGTACTATTATTTTCATTGTGGAGTGATCTCGACCCAATACTATTTCAATCTAGGTTTAGATAAAAGTCTCTAGTTTAATACTCAAAATATCTTAAGAGAATAGCCATTGACTCGCTAGTTTAGTCAAGCTCTATGGCATTTGACAATTGCTAAAATATATATAAAGATGGCAGAAAACTGTGTCTAAAAATTTCTATCTTTGCATGCAATGTTAATTAGGGCTTGATTTGTCTTTGGGAACAACATACTTGAACAAATTCAAGGATGTTTAGGAACAACTTAATGACATTATGAATGAAGTGAATGAAACATTGATAAGTGCGATATTGAAAAGAAGTTATTCATAATCTTCTTAGAAGGAATCAACAAAATCCACTTACCTGAATTTCCTTACATGAAGTTAACATTATTTCAATTTCCCATTGGATAAGTCAAAAGGTGATGAAAAAACCAAGAAACATAGAAATAAAAGTATGTTTAAGACTCAAGTCATGCATTGGTTGGTTGGTAATCCTAAACTAGAAAATAAAAGCTAGGATGGTTGGGAAACACCAAAAGGATGTGCAACAAAGATAGAGGAAACAACCAACAGGTCGGTTCTCATGGTTATGGAGTACCACAACCAAACACATTTCTCTTTCTTGGCCAATCCATTGGGAAAAAACACATTTGGGTGGCCTGTGAGTGTGGACAATCAAGCCACATATTAAAGATTTATGAAATAATATCCACATGTATTCCTTTGATTATGAACTATAAATACTTCATTGTAAGATTATAAGGATGTTTCCTAACTATTCAATTTAATCTAATTGTATTGGTAGTTGTAGTCCTATAAAGATGCCCCCTAGCCATTCCATTTACTCTCTAATTGTTCTCATACGTATAACATGATAAGCACACCACCTACCCATTTCCATTTAGTGTGTACTCATAATAATAGTGTTTTCTAATGTAGCATAAGATCATGCATTTTAAAGATGAAAAGAATAAATTTCCCCATAATTTACGGGTTCTAGGAAAATTCACCACTAACAATTCACCATCAAAAAATTTACTGTCAACAATTCACCATCTAACAATTCATTACCATGAAAAATTCATCTCGTGGAAAATTCACCGCCAACAATTCATCACCAAAAATGTTTATGTGATGAATTATCCAAGGCGATGAATTGTTGGCAGCGAATTTTCCATGAGATGAATTTGTCATGGAGGTGAATTGTTGGCGATGAATTTTCCTGAAGCCAATTTATCAGACACCCTATACAAAAAATAATATCCAATAAATATCACTTCACACAGACCCATATCTTCAGTGATTCACTTCAAGTTATTTTAGATAGGATTGAATTTGTAAGGTTTTCTATTAAGTCAGCCCAAGATACAATGAAAGATTAGGAAAGCATGATAGAAAAAATATGCTAGAATAAATTTTATTCTATATAGTAAATAAGAGTTTGTGTTTAAAATATTTAAACTTAAATTACATTTTATAAAAGCAGGAGCGAAAATGCGAAATAGCGCAGGGGAGGCGAATCTGAAGGATGGTAAGCCTGCTACCGAAGGTGGTCATCTGAAGAAAATTGTGGAAGACGAGTGCAGAAAGCAATGTTTTCCTTCACACCATAAGTCCTTCACTACCATCGACCTGTCGGAGGTTGTTGTGGAGGATTCTGCCGCACTTGAAGACCTAGCAATAATCCCTAGGGTTATTGGCCCAAGACAAGATCGAAAGTCCCTGAGATCCTGGATTGCGGAGAATTGGAAGGCTGTTGAATTTGTCAAATTTTTGCCAAAGGGTTTTTTTGTGTCTATTTTCCAGTCCTTGGAGGCACGGGAGGAAGTGCTAGAGGGTTGCCTTTGGAAATTTCATGATTCTCCACTCTATATTCAGAAATGGATCCCGAACTTTGATGCAGCCAACCACGACCCCTACGACAAACCAGTCTGGTTAAGATTGTACAACCTTCCTTTGGAATACTGGTCTGAGGAGTGTTTGGTTAAAATTGGGAGATCCCTTGGTACCCTGGCAAATGCGGATGTAAAATTTTTTAATGGCGACTCCTACATATACACAAGAATAATGATAGCCACTGTTCAGAAAATCCTGAATGAAATTATGCTTTGCATTAGGGGTGCGCATTGGTTACAATCTGTGGAGGTCGAGGAGGAAAGACATTTCTATTTGAGATGCAAGAGTAGGAAACATTTAGAAGAAGCGTGCCCTCGGAAGGCCAGAGTTAAGAAGATTTGGAGACCAAAGCCGGCTAGTCCCGTGGCTTCCCCTCCTCCTCCAGAACCTAAAAAAATGGCAATAATTCCTCTCATGAACTCCCAGAAGTTGGAAGACTGTCGGGATCAAAACTTGGCTACAAAGTGGGCAATCGACGGTGGGCTAGCGTGTGTGGTTGGTGCGGTCAAACTCGGGGTGGATTCGGTTGGCAATGCTCTTACCGAAGCAACTGGAGTTGAATTGGACCAGGACTCTACGGATCCTCTTGAGGGGGACGATTCGGCCCTGGAAGTGGACGAATTGGACATAACTGAACCACGGTTCATCTGTCAATCGGCGGCAAAGCTGCTTGAAAAGACAAAAAAGAACAGGGGGCGTAAATCCAAAAAACAAAAGTGTGAGGAGGTGGCGAAGGAGTTGGGCCTGCTGAGCGTTGCAAACTTCTTTACATCCAAGGGAGCCAATGCCTCCCTTGGACAGCCATGAAACTAGTAACTTGGAATGTCAGGGGCCTAACGGCCCCTGACAAACGACTCTTGATTAAGCGTCATCTAGAACGAATTAAGGCGGATTTTATCCTACTCCAAGAAACAAAAATCAGCGCTCTAGAAGGAAAGAAGTTTTTAAATTACTGCAAAAGTTGGAATGGTATCTTCTCTGATGCTTCTAGCTCAGCCGGGGGATTGGGGATTCTGTGGTCGGCCAACTTGGCAGACTTTCAAATATTGGATTGTAAGGAAAACTGGATTTCTGGTCTGGTGAAATGCCATATTGGCAAGGGGATCTTCCCTTTAGTAAATGTTTATGGCCCGTCTCGAAGAGAAGAAAAACTAGCTGTGTGGAAGGATATTTTATGTTCGGTAGGCTCACTCCAAAAGGATTTGTTGGTGGTTGGTGGCGACTTTAACGCAATTTTGAGCCTTGAGGAAAAGAGTGGGGGCTCTCAGAAGATCAGCAAAACAATGACTAACTTTAAGGACTTCGTGGAATCACTTTCGACAATCGATTGTACTCCTAGGGATGGCCTCTACACATGGACAAACTGCAGATCTAGCTTCACAAATATTGCCGAACGCCTGGACCGGTTCCTCTTGGGTTTTGGGTGGTATAGCGATACCTATAATTGCACGACAAATATTCTTCCAATATCCATCTCCGACCATTTCCCAGTTTTTCTGTCAATCAACATGAATGAAAGACCACCAAACAGCTATTTCAAGTTTGAAACGATGTGGTGGAGGGATCTGAATCTGGTGGGGCTCCTAGAGGCTTGGTGGCAGGATATGAAGCGTACTAGCAGGACTCCAAGCTTCAAATTGGTTAAAAAACTGGGACACATAAAGAATAGGACTCGAATTTGGAATAAAACTTGTTTTGGCGATATCTTTGCTGAGAAGCTGAAAGTGGAAAAAGATCTAGATGCCTTGAATGAGTTAGTAATTAATAAAGGAATGACTGCAGTCAAATTTTCCAAGGAAAAAGAGCTGAATGCTTGGCATGCTGAGCTGTTAGCCAGGGAAGAACAATATTGGAAGGATAAGTCGCGTGAGTCTTAACTATGGGCTGGTGACTTGAATACTGGTTTCTTTCATGCTACCTCAAGGGCTAAGTGGTCCAAAAATCGTATAGCCTCTTTGAAAACCTTGGATGGGAGCACTATAGATGATCGGGATGGATTAGAGTTGGAGGCTGTCAAGTACTTCTCGATGTTACTTAACAAGGGGCACAACAATCAGAATCAAAAAGACTCGTTGTTGGATTGTATTCCACAATTACTAGGAGAAGCGGAAAATAGAATGTTATTAGAACCCTTCACTATTGAGGAAGTAAAGAGGGCTATGTTTGGGTTGGGTCCAGACAAATCTCCGGGTCCGGATGGTATCCCTGCTTTGTTTTATCAAAAATGCTAGAGATTTTTGGCTCACGAAATTTGGGAGTTTGTTGAAGACTTTAGAATAAAAAAACACTTCGTGAGAGACATTAATAACACAGTGATCGCACTCATCCCGAAGAAACAAGATTGCATTTCCTTCACAGATTTCAGGCCTATCTCTCTATGTAATGCCTTATATAAGATTTTATCTAAAGCGCTCTCAAACAGATTGAAGCTTGTGTTGGGTCAAATCATATCCAACGAGCAAAATGGATTTTCTCTGGGAAGAGAAATAATCGATAGTATCATCATCACAGTGGAAACTATCCATTCCATTTCCAAAGATAACATTCAGGGTATGATGTTGAAGTTGGACGTTAGTAAAGCATATGATAGGGTGGACTGGTGCTTCCTGATTGCAGTAATGCGGCGTTTTGGCTTCTCGGAAGATTGGCTACAAATAATAACTCAATGCATTTCGACCCCCAGGTACTCAGTTTCTGTTAATGGCTCTTTGTGTGGTTTTTTTGGTGCTTCTAACAGGTTAAGGCAAGGTGACCCTATTTCGCCTTTCCTTTTTGTTATCATGACGGAGGCAGTGAGTAGGTTGTTTGTGAAACTTAGACAAGCCAAGCTTTGGAAAGGAATTATGGTCGCCCCGGACATCGAGCCTGTAACCCACGTTCTATTTGCAGACGATATTCAATTATTTGGTGAAGCTACTTTGACTGAAGCAGCATTAATTAAAGAGGCATTAGGAAAATATACAAAAGCCTCGAGTCAGGAATTGAATAAAGAAAAATCAGAGATAATATTCTTCAATACTAAGAGAGCGACTCAAAAGAAAATTGTTGTGCTTCTGGAATTCAAGGTCTCATGTTTGCCGGTGAAACACCTCGGGGTTCCTCTCTTCACTGGCCCTTGCAGATCGAAATTATGGCAGGAATTGCTAGATCAATGTCGAAAGAAGGCCGAGGCTTGGAAGTTGAAGTGGCTCTCTCTTGTTGGAAGAATACAAATGATAAAGTCTGTCTTATTTGCTATGCCCATTTATGCTATGTCTTGTTTCAAGCTTCCTAATAAGGTCATCTACTGCCTGTAAAGCTTTCTTAAACGCTTCCTTTAGGAGGGAGCTAAAGAGGAAAAACATATCCCATTGCTCAGTTGGGATACGGCCTGCTTGCAGAAAGAGGATGGTGGTGCGGGCCTAAGAAAATTGGAACTGGTAAACCGGGCCTTAGGTGCAAAGTTGTGCTGGAGGATGGCTAAAGAACCTAACTGCTTGTGGTGTCGCATCCTTCAGAAAAAATACCTAGATGATGGTGATCCAAATCGGATTCTCACCTTGGTAGATTCCAACGGAGGTTCCACAATTTGGAGGTTTATCTGGGATAGCCGACCGCTAATAACTAAACATTTAACATGGAAAATTGGGAGCAGTTTGAAAGCAAATTTCTAGCGGGACTCTTGGAACGGAAATATTCCATTAGTCGAGGAGGTGGGAAACGGTGACTAGGTCTGATCATTGATTGAATTGCATGGATGGCGGGTTGCAGACTACGTCCGTCTGAGCTCGGATGGCAGGTCTGATTGGATCCCCTTGGTCGCCCCACAAATCCCTTCTGAGATAGAAAAAAGAATAGAAGATGCATTACAGAAATGTAGAATTCGGCTCTCTACGGTGGAAGATGAAATCATATGGAGTGGCGCTCGTTCTGGAAACTACTCAGCAAAATTGGGGTTTAAAATCCAAACCTCACAAAATAGTAATAAGCATTGGTCGACGTTGCTTTGTTGGTACTCTAATAATCTTCCAAAGGCTGGCGCGTTTCTGTGGACAACCCTACACAAACGAATTTTAACTGGTGATCGCCTCTCGACTTATGGCATTCAGGGCCCCTCAATTTGCGTTCTTTGTTGGGAGAATGGCGAATCTGTCAACCATCTGCTCTTGACTTGCCCATTTGCATCTAGATGTTGGGACTGGTTAATGGGCTCCCTGAGTTGGCATGCTCCTCGGCAACAAGACTTGTTTGAATTTTTACTGGGATGGCCGGCCAAGAAGAGAAAGGAGCTTTGGGGAGATATATGGATTTATTCTCCCTCATTGGTGGTTTGGCACATCTGGAAAGAATGCAATCGGCGCATATTTTGTCAGCAATCTCTATGTGTGGAGGATGTGATTCGCGGGATTGAGAGGGGCATATGTGAGCTTGCAAATGCTAAGTGTCATGTACACAAAGAAACCTTTTTTTCCAGTTGGGATAATGAACTACAAAAATTTTGGAAGTCTTTGAAGCCTCCCCGCTTTGATCCTCCATCGGTTATTAGGCCGTGGGCTCTGGCAAAGTGGTCGTTGCCAAAACTTGGCAGACACAAACTAAATTTTGACGGGGCTGCCAAAGGCAACCCCGGGTTGGCTGGGTCGGGTTGTCTGTTAAGAAATGATGCTGGTGTTTGTGTGGGGGCTCTAGCCCATAAGCTGGGCGTAGCAACTAACAACAAGGCAGAATTTGAAGCTCTAGCAGCTAGCTTAGAACTTTGTTCCAAACTCGAGATCAGAAGTGTAGACATTGAAGGCAATTCATTAATATGTATAAATGCAATCTCCAAGAAACAAGTGTCAAACTAGAAATTGAGTAGATGGATTCCAATCATTGGTGGCCTTCTCGATAAGTTGGATTCATTTTCGCTGGGGCACATATATAGAGAGGCCAATTCGGCTGCTGATGTGTTGGCAAATCTGGGAGTTTGGCTGGAGGTCGAGGAAAAAATGTACATGCCCAATGAGGTGCCTTCAGAAGTGTTATGCATCGTCAGGAGTGAAGCTGGCTCAGTGGCAAAAGTGTTGCTTGATTGACCCTGGGGGATGCGGTTGATTCAATTAACTCAAATTATGTTAGTTGTGAGCGGTTGATTCAATTATTGTGTTTTTGTTAGCTGCTGAGGAAGACCTGTCTTTCTCTATTTTTGAGGCTAGTATGGTTTGTCCCCGTTCTATTTTGTAAAGACTTGTTTGGGAGCTACCCCCTCTGGTAGCACTTATCTATCAAAAAAAAAAAAAAAAAAGAGTTTGTGTTAAATATACAAAGAGCCATTGCTTTATATAGAGCAAGGCAATGCATGAGGTAACTCAAGATCTCATATAAAGCATGGAGTTCAACTTGAGTTAGCTTATGCAATTAACAACTTGTGCAATTGTTTTTTCCAACTGCTCTTACACAATTAACAACTATTGTTAACTGTTGGAAAACTTATCCAATAAAACAAGAAATTTTATCTAAGAAGGAAAGCTTATCTAAGAAAGCTTATCCAAATCTTGAGAAAATAGCTAATAAACTAATTATTTTCATAAATAAATACAACTAGATAAAAACATGCTAAGTAAGCTTAAGTGAGTGTAAAAAAAGAATCTTTTACACTAACACCCCCCCTTAAGTGCAACTTAGGAGAAAAGCTTACAGAAGCAACAAAGATGGGTCCTGGAAACAAGGCCATTTTAGGTACCCATGTACATATCAACTTCCCCCCACAAATAGAGAGAGAATATAAGAGAACTAAGTAGGCCTCCCAAGAATATCCAATGGTAGATGCTCGAAACTGGATGGAGAATATAGTCCACGATCATCGAACAACGTTCCTCCCCTTAGGAAGAAACAAAACCAGGGGTGAATGCAATCTATCTCCTAAGTCATGAATGGAATATGTAGGAAGAAAGTGAAAAATGTATGAAGCCTTTGAAGTTGGCTCAAGTATCCCCATGTCAATGTCGAAAGTAGTCACAATCAAATCAGGTGTTCTAGGTCATAGTGCTAAAGATGACAAATCAAAATCTTCTAGAGACTGATGTAGAGCTTAATCCAAAGACAATGATGGTTTGACAACAGTTGTGCAATGACTATCATCAAAGAGGAGAGATAACCCCTCAAATGTGTCCTGCAAATCTAAAATATGTGTCTCCATAAACAAGTCTAGAACTCCTGTCTAAGAGATCATCCCATAAAGCTGAATAAGGAAGACTATGGATGCCCTGCTGCAAGAAGTCTTGGAAGCTTTCAAAGAAGCATCACTAAAATCTAAATCTGCAATAGGTGTTGTTGGAGTATCAATGAATTGAGCATCCATACAAGATGTGTCCACATTAGATGAGGCAACATAAGTCTCAATATCATCCACAGTAGCTTGGTTCTCTAAGGAAACATCACTTTCAGATGAAGATTAAATATTTCCATACAACTGTTGGATGATGATCCAAGCAATAAAAGGGCACTCAATGTGCTCTATGTGATGTAGATTATCCTTAGAAATAGTAAGACATATTAGTCCATAGACTATGTCATTATTATTAAACCATGCATTATTTTCATCATAGTCACTTGGTTTAGGAACGAATCCAAGGAGATAGGGTAATAGATCCTATTCAAGGCAGTGATTCTTTATCCCTTGTTTCCAAGAAAAAAAGTTCTCTGAAGTTAGCCTAACAACAAAATGATGAAAATGATGTTTAAGAGACATTATTAACCCCCCTAAATGGAACTTTATCTCAGTTCGTGATTAAAAAGTACATGTATAATCCCCCAAGAATGAATGCAAAAAGCATAAAAAGAAACTTCTCCTTCACATGCAAGCACATGCATCTAAAAAAGATGTTGATTTGGTGACACGAGAGGATGCTCTGACTTTCTCAACTGATCTAAACACGATGGTGATTCCATATTTGAGCGATGAGGCTGCAAAACATGCATGCAACACACATACAACTAAAAAAGCAAATGTTAAACCCTCAAAATCTAGTTTTTTTTTACAATTTTTTGATTCTCTAGATCATCCGAGGATGCAAGAGAAGAGCATACTATTTTGTCAAAAAAATAAAAACATATTTGCACTCAATATTTCTAAAAGCAATCCTATCAATCATGAAGGCTCTGATACTATATAATATTTTCTATTAAATCAACCAAAGATACAATGAAAGAATAGGAAAGCATGACAGAAAAAATATGCTAGAATAAATTGTATTCTATATAGCAAATAAGAGTTTGTGTTAAATATACAAAAAATCCATTGCTTTCAGGGCTTAAATTTGACAGTCGACCCTGCTTGTCAAGCAATTTTTTTGTGATGGTCATTTATTTGAAGTTGCCTTTCTAATATTAAAGGTTATCTATTTTAAGAAAAATATATGTAGATTGAAAAAAACATATATAAGAATAATTACATATAATTTTTTACAATTTAACTAATTTTTTTCCTTTCAAGTGATACAGTCTTCCTAAAATTTTAATTGTATTTTACAGCTAAAATGACTAAATACCATACGGCCATCAAATTTAAGCCCTGATTGCTTTATATAGAGCAAAGCAATGCATGAGGTAACTCAAGATCTCACATAAAGCATGGAGTTAAACTCGAGTTAGCTTATGCAATTGTTGTTTCCAACCGCAATTAACAACTTGTGCAACTGTTGTTTCCAACTGTTCTTATGCAATTAACAACTGTTGTTAATTGTTGGAAAACTTATCCAATAAAACAAGAAATTTTATCTAAGAAGGAAAACATATCTAAGAAAGCTTATCCAAATCTTGAGCAAATAGCTAATAAACTAATTATTTGCATAAATAAATGCAACTAGATAAAAACATGCTAAGTAAGCTTGAGTGAGTGTAAAAAAAGAATCTTTTACACTAACACAATTAGAGTAGTCATTTTTCACTAATTTGTTTGTAACAGTAATCTTTAGATTTTGTAAGATTGATTTCCAACTATATAAAAAAAAGGGAAACTACTAAAAATAATTAAAAAATTGAGCTTGGCTTACTAACACATAATACATGCCACTGCCTTAGGATAAAATAACTACATTGTTGTTTGTTTTAATCATGTATATAAATTAAGATTCAACAATTGCGCAGGTCTAAACTCCAGTTAGAATGGATGGGTTTTAGTTGTTTCATCAGATGATAGAAATTAAAGTTGGCATGAGTATAAGTGTTAACAAGTGGCTCTCGGGACTTAAATTTGATGGTCGTATACCTATATTTGAAGATTTTAACTGTAAAATACAGTAAAAATAAATATGTAGCCGTATGTTAATACATGCAATTTATTTTAGAAACTGTAAAAAAAATAGTTAATATGAAAATTTGACCCTATATATATATATATATATATATATATGTATATATATATATATACATATATGTATATCTACATATATACATATATGTATATATCTATATATGTATATATATGTATATATATATACATATATACATACATGTATATATGTGCATATATGTATATATATATACATATATGTATATGTGTGTATATATACATGTATATATACATATATACATTTACATATATATATATATATACTTTTATTTTTAATTTTTTTAATAGAAACTTCTTCTATGTTTTAATAAAAGAATATAAACTTTTTTTTTTAAATGCAAACTTCTATTGTTGAAAACAAAAATCTCAAATTTTTAGATTTTTTTTAAAGATTCTAAATATTTTTGAGTTTCTTTAATAGAATTTTTTATAAAAACAACAATCTTCTTCTTCAAACCATTTTTTTATTTTACCAATGCAAAATATTTCATTTTTCTTTTATTAATCTAGTTTTAGAGTTTAATATTCATTATCAGACTCCAGAGCTGTAGAGAAGAAGCAAAAAGTCAGAAAAGGGAAAGATTTTTTTGCACACTTACAACTTACAACAAAAAAGAAAGAAGAATTACAAAAAGTAAAGAGATTTTGCTACACAGTTACAACTTACAACAAAAAAGAAAGAAGAATTGCAAAAAGTAAAGAGATTTTGCTGCACAGTTACAACTTACAACAAAAAAAATGATTTTGCTGCATAGTAAGAAGAGTAAGACGATTTTCATTTTATTTCTTTTGTTCTTTAAAAAAATAATAATTTGCAAATCTTATATTAAAAATTTGTAATAGTTTACCACAGTAAAATTAAACATTGTATATTTTTTTTATCAAACATTTTGGATCGCATTTAATAATATTCTATGAATTCTTTTTCCTATTTCTTTTGTTTTGATGCAACCACTACAACCCCCTGTTCTCTATATGGTTGTTAGTTTATATTAATTTTTTTATGGTTCTTTTTTTATAAATTTAGATGAATTTGAACAAAATATCTAAATCTTTCTTATTTTTAAAATACGTAGGGATTGCAATTTGAAAATGCCTCAGAGAAAAAAAATCAACCTTCTATCAAGCTTTTTTTTCCATGGTCAAGTACATCCGAAGTTGTAGCACCCAATGAAGATCATAATTTTGATTTAAATGAAGACTTAGATATTTTGGGGTACACTAAAGAGTATGCTGATGAATATCAAACAAAAGAAAACAATACACAGAAAAAAAGAAAACTTGAAGTAAAACGAGAATTTCGTGAGGAATGGAAAGTAAAGTTTAAGTGGCTGAAATGTACAATATATGAAGGAAAAAAAGTTATGAAATGCATATATTGTGAAACACATATTGCAGCTAGACCATGGGGAGCAGGTAATGGTTGCACTAATTTACAACATGATTCATTAGTTACTCATGCCAATTCAAACATTCATAAGATTTCACTAGCTAAATGGACATGTGGGAATGAAAAGAAAGCAAAACCTATTATAGAACATATAGCAAATGTTGATGGCATTAACAAGGAAAGAGTCATCACAACTATGAAATTAGTTTTTTGGATGGTTCAAGAGGATTTACTCCTTTTAAAATATGAATCACTTTTCTCTCTTGAAATGACATTACAGTTACCAAACATGTCAAAGAATAAGGACTACAATTCATACACAAATCAGATGGTTGCAAATCAATTTCTTTTTGCTATATCTAAGTATCTTGAAGAGGTACAAACTGCTAGAATGTTGGATAGTCCTTTTTTCTCTTTGATGTTGGATGAAAGTAAAGATCGCAGTTTAGAGAAGCATCTTATGGTCTATGCAACTTTTTTAGACTCAAACGGGTTGGGGCAGCCAACTTCACAATTTTTAAAGCTCATAAATGTTTGTGATGGAAAAGGAAAAACAATTTATGATGCAATCAATGTTTTAAAGGAAGAAAGGGGGCTTTCAAATACACGCTTAATAGTTGTTTCCACAGATGGTGCTTCATCCATGGTTGGTAGTGAAAATGGGTTTGTTTCTTTTATGAAAAAAGATGTTCCTAATCTTGTAGGTGTTCATTGCAATGCTCATCGTGAAGCTTTAGCTGCATCAGATGCTTCCAAAAAAAATCCTGAATTGTTATTTGTTGAAAAATTAGCAAATAAGGTGTATTCTTGGGTACAAAATTATACTAAAAGAAACAAGGAACTCATTTCTTTACAGGAATTCATGCAACTTGAAACTCTTCAAGCTCTTCAAATTCATGGAGTTAGATGGATTTCAAGAGGACAAGTTATTGAAAGGATTGTTGTATTGATGCCTCCTATATTGACTTTATGGACAAATGAAAAGAGAGAGTCATGGTATGATAAGGCAAGAATATTTTCATTTCAATTTTGTTTACACATGCTTGTAGATATAATACTTATGTTGAACAAGTTGAATAGAAAATTTCAAGAAGAGTATATTGATGTTACATCATTAGGGGCATCTATTGATATTACTATAAACACTTTAAGCAGGTGGTTTATAAGAAGTGATACATTTGTTGATGGTACATGTTACTTATCTAAATTCTTGGATGCCTCTAAATATGGTTATTTAGAGATTACTGATAAAGAGGGAATTGTTCATAGGCATGAATTGTGGTTTGTGGCAATTTCACATGCACATGGTGATTATGTCGATTCATAAAAACAATCACTAAAACCTTGCATTGATGGTTCATTATTGAGTTGTAAACAACTTTCAAAATAATATGTTCAAGCACTTATAGATTGTTTGAATGGAAGATTTCCTGATCTTGTCTTTTTCAACTCTGTAAAGTTATTTATTCCTTGTCATTATCTAAAGGATGCTCGTGCTAGAGAAAATAATTCAAAGAGTTGGCTTGAGAATATTTTTCAACACATGCAACATACTTTATGTGAGGGAGAAGAAAATGAAACATTATTTAATGTTGAAGCTTGTAAACAAGAGTTGCATATATTTGTTGATACTCTTCATCTTAGTTGTGAGGGATTATCAATGAAGGAAGCTTGGAGGCTTTTTTGTGTCATAGACTCACATACAAGTTTTCCAAACATGACAAAGCTATGACAAACAATCCTTACTATTCCAACAAGTACAGTGGCATGTGAAAGAGGATTTTCAAGGCAAAACATAATAAAAGATATCCGACGAACAACTCTAACATTAGATATATTGGATGCTTTGATGAGAGTGTCTCTAACAACACTTGATGTATCAGCAGTGGAATGGAGCAGAGTGTATGAAATTTGGAAAGATGCCAAACAAAGAAGAATTTAAAATGTTTTAAAAGTAATTTTTTGGTTCACATTTGTAATGGTGATGTATCCCATATGAGGCAGAACACACCAATGCATTATGATTCATTAGTTTCATTTTAATGTCAGTATATTACAAGTTCTATGCTAATACTATCATAAATCAAATTTATAACAAACTTTGAGGTTTTTTAAATTTGAGATGAATGGACAACAGGTAAAAAAATTATCATCTTTTTCAACCTATTCCAAGAGATGGTCGCCTAGGTATTGGTAGTGCTTCTATGGCAGAGAGAAGGCATGTGCCTTATGCTGAAAATGTTCCTGTCCCTCGTCTATCAGTGCCTTATTATATAAAATTTGACTTGTAGTAAAAATATATATTTTCATGTGAAAGGAAATAATGAAGACTAAACCGTAGAAAAAAAAATTCATGATGGGCAAGGTGGACCATCAAATTTAAGCCCTGGTGGCTCTAAAAACAAAGAGATTTAAAAATAACCAACATTTCCAATTTCACAATTACTTAACAGATAAAATAATCGTTATATTAGGAAGATTTCTTGACCAAAATTAGGCACAAAATGACATTGGACTTGCCTTAGCATGAGGATGAGCAAGGCATTTTGACTCTCCTGTATTTCAAATACATGAAATATACAGACTCATAGTGCGTGAAAAATGGAGCCAACAATATTAATTAAAATGAAGGAAGATAAACTTATCGTAGTAGTGTAGAGACCAAGACACGGTGGAAGTGCTTGGAGAGGTGTGAATTGTTGTTTTCCTCTAATCAATCATGAGAAGAAGATTGAAAGCCACAAGGAAATTGTTGGTCATTGTGTAGTCCAATATTACACTTGCGCCCCCCCACTCTTGCTCTTATGCCTACCAGTTTTTATGGAGAGAATGCTCCTTCCTTTTTCTTCCCTCATGACTCCTTGTTCATCATGTTATTCCCCCCATGTTGATGCCTAGTTGATAGCTCTAGAGAAACTTAGTTGAGAGACGTGAATCGATTTCCTTTGTGCCTAAAGACAATAAAGTTTCATAACTTAAACTAAATGCCATGACTAGAGCTAAGTCTAGAATATAGTTAGAAATAAGTGTGTTATTTTCTACGACTAGTAGTCCTACGCTTGAATTAAATTTATTATTATTAAAACAATAATACATTTTTGTGTTAAAAAGCAACTAAATGGTATAAATTAAACAATTATTTATTAATATCAAAAGAGGTTATGACACAATGTAAACTCGTAGTGAATAGACATTGAATTTTCCTTACATCAGATATAATATTGAATTGAAGGGGCTTTCACCACAATTAAAAATAATGACAGTAGTTTTTATTACACTACTACTTTATATCTCAAGTGCAAGATGTTTCCAATAGTTTTCTAGGTTAATACAAGTATTCAATAGGCAATGTATTGGAATTGGTTGGTTTGCGTACATATTTTTTTCCTAATCAATGACTTATAATGTCCACAAGAAAGGTTTCTATCATGAAATAAAATAGAACAACGATATGTATCTAAATTCCTATTGAAATGAAAATATTTTTCTTTATTAATCAATTACTCAAGTCCTATTTCTATTCTAGACAATCTAATTGAAGCAGATAAACACATTCTAGAACATGTATAGATTTAGATCATTTAATTCATGCATCTCTTACAAAAGGTCCGGATGCAATTTAGAAGTAAGTATTGCCAAAGCACTCTTATCTTTTCTAACTTGGCACAACAAAAAGTGATTAATTACCTAAGCCATTTCAAAATTCTAGGAATGTAATGTGAAAATGCAAGAACACTTCAAAACTATCAAATAAATAATCACCGATATTATAACTAAATGAATATAGTCTAAATAACTTTTCACTATTTAAATCATCTTGAATTTGAGAATATGCAAGTTGTTTGGCTCACCTATATTTGTCAACTTCTCTGTAGCATCTACCATTTTTTTGACACTATTCAACCAAAATGATTTTTAAACTATGAACATAGTTTTTACAGTTATCAAAACAAATATCCTTGATAAAGAAAAACAAACATCATTGATATAGAAGGGGAAAACAATAAGTACTAAGGAAATAACGAACACAATTTTCAAATTCTCAACAGTAGGATCCTTTCCTTATGTTGTAGACTAACTAATTTTAAGAAATTTTGGACACCTTTTTTGAACTAAATATGCATTGTTTATATCAATTTATCATGTAAATAAATATACATATAGATTAGTGCCGACATACATCATAAGGCACCTAAAATAATTGTATAATTTGGCTCAAGTTAATCAGTATTAAATACAATATGTTAGAATTCAATAGTAACAACACTACAATCTCAACAAGTGAGCACAATATAGATTACTTATGTATTGATGTATGATGTGATTTTTCCTTGACTATTTCAAAAGAAACACATACATATGATCCCTGCATAAAATATACAATCAAATTCATTGTTAAACCAAAGTATGGAGATTTAGGTTTTGCAGTTTCCACATTCTTTCTACCCATCATAGGTAGTCTCTCATTTCCTCTCTCATGCCATGGATTTAATTCACGATATGGAAATAGTTAAGGTGCTGGCTTCCAAATTTCTCCAAGAGACCTGTTGTTTTCTAAAGAATTGTTTAGAAACTATAATATGTTTTCTAAAGAAGTTGTAGGAACTATAATATGTTTGTGAGGTCAGCTCATCATTTACTCATAGAGATATTCAACACCTTCCTAGTTTTCATTGCATTCTCAATGTGGTCATTCATGGTCTACAGAAGGATTTCCATGTGTTGTTGAATAATTCATTTCATTGCAATGCTAAAGAACTGGGTGTTGATTTTGTTGATTCTATTAGGGGAATTTTTAATTCATGGATCTTTCTCATCCACTTTCAACCCCCTATCTAAAATGTTGTTGTTGAAGGTGTTGCTCATGTTGTTCCTCCTCAAGCAATGTTGGGATTTCATGGATTTTTGCTCGAAGATCTTAATGAGGTGAACTCAACCTCTTAATATTTCTGCTCTCTGGTTTGTTTATTTTGAGGGGTTGTTTCCAAGTTTCTTTTTATTTCCCTCTCCTTATGGTTGTTCTTTGCTCTCTTGTTCTAGGATTTTTTTTTAACTTTTATAGATTTTTTAATATAATTAGTTTAGGTTAGAAAAAAATAGAGAATTTATTAGTAGTACAAACAAATAATTACAATACAGATTGCATATTTATTTATTTATTAATGATATAATGATATAATGATTTGGTTCTAAGTGCACATTGTAATAATATCTTTGTGTAAAATATAATAATGTCAATTTTTTAAGTTTTCATAGTCATAATTAAAATTTACTTGAATATGTGTAATGGTGTATGCAATATGTGTACAATGATGTATACATTACATTCTAGAGTCATTTACTAATATAGTAAAGCTATAAATTTGTCTTAAGTTCAATGAAAGATGATTTTGCACATTAGTGAATTTTACTAAAGGAAGAGTTCTATAAATTATTTGTATTAATTGAGGAGGTTGTACCTAAATCTCTTATTTCCATTATTTGTCTTCATTTTTAATTGGTGATTAAAAATTTGCATCTTGTAATCATTTTTTTGTTTGAATGTGTAGATCAGGTTGAATTTCAACGGTTTTCATGTTATTGTAAAATAGGTATTAGCTATTTTTAGTAAATGAATCAACTTTTGGATTATATAATTTGATGTTGATTTCTTATGAATGTAATGCTAATTTTACAATAGATTGGAAAATCATTTGATATTTGAGCTTATTAAGGTGATTGTTTTTATCCTACACTCATTTAACCTTTAATTTTTACTATTAATAGAGTTAGGTTTTATAGAAATCATGAAATAAGAAGGTTCCTACTTATCAAATCGTCTCACCATTTTTTAGGAGTTTTGCAATATATTCTATTCTATATCAAATTACCATAATTTTCTTGTATTTTGTATTTCCACATAATAATCATCGTCTCTCTCACATTGTAAGAATTGGTTGCCTATTGAGATATATCTTTATTAACCCAAAACTTCCACAATATCCTTACATATCTTGGAAGTCTGCAATATCTAGATCTTAACCTAAAAATTTTATAGTATCTTTAGATAGCTTGGAAATCCACAATAATGTTAACTGGTTTGGAATTTTTGAAACCACATAGTATCTATATCTAGCAAAATATGTGTAGGAGAACCTTAGAAGCAAAATGTAAAAGTCACAAGTATAATTGTAAAGTCAATAAGGATATCCATAATTAGATTGAATCCTCATAGGGTTTTATCCTTTCAAATTCAAAAATTTAGCCAAAAAATAGTTGAAAGGTTAATTCTAAAAGATCAAATTTAGTGCCTTGTAGAGCTTGTGAACTATAGCATTGAATTGAAAAATAACCTTTTCTTATCCAATTCATGGTCTCATAGTATGTTGATGTTTATGGATTTCTTATATAATATGTTTATATCTATGAAGAATGGTTTATAGTTTAGTTGAAATTTCATGCCCCCTTCTATGGCCCATCAATAAAAAACCAGTCAAAGAGATGTTATATGAGTCATCTTGCATGAACAATGCCTTAATAAACCAAAAAATAGTTGTGTTAGAATTTTTAGGTTTTTAGTTGTTTGCATACCCACATAGCATATCTATCACTCCCAAATTCCTACCTCTTCACCCCTTCTTTACATCGCTTTCCCAAGTATAAGTGTTTTAGGTTTCAGTCATCGATCTTAACCCTTAACCCTTATCACTTCCCTTTCTAAGTGATAATTCCTCCCCTGATCACTAATTCTCCTATAAAATCCTTCAAAACATAACATGTCTTAAAGTTTTGGGCTTCAAGAATCGACCATATTCCTTAACCTTTACCATCATTTTTTCTTAAGTCTTAAGCCTTCTCCCAGATTCACAACATCATGGTCTTCAGTCTTTTGAGAATTGACCTTTCTTCTTATCCCTTATCATAATTTTGTGAAAAGTCTTCAGTCTCTCATCCTATCTCCAATCAAAGATTTCAATGGTTTTAAAAACCTTATCAAAATACAAAGGTGGTTTTGAAACCTCATAATAAATCCACAATGATTAAAGTTTTGTGAAAACTTTGAAAGGTTTTAAGAAATCTGTTGGATTCTAACATGGTTATGGAAAAATTGTTGGCCTGGTAATGGTTATGAAACCAGGCTTATGTCTTGATGCAAAAATAAAGATAAGTTTTGTTGAAACTAAGAATTTTTTTGAGAACTCCATTGGAATTTGATGGAGGTTTTGAAACCACTTTTGGACTCTAACGGAGGTATCAAAACCACTTTTGGATCTTGACAAAAAAAATTGAAACTAACATTTTTTGGTATTTGTTTATCAGGTCTCCCTCTTCTCCTTTATCGTATTTACAATAATACTCAAGAATTCCTCTCAATATCCAATCCATGACATCTTCCTTTCCTCCATGCTCTTCCATATTTCTACCAACCTTCTAATCTTTTGGTATTCTTCTTTCCCTTCTTCCAACAAGAATCAAGCCCAAACACCTAATGCCCAACAAAATTTGTCTTTCAAGGATCATGGTTTCGGCGTTCTTCATATCATCTTCTTCATCAAACAGTATGTAGTGGTCTTGATGCTTGATGTCCAATAGAGATTTTATCTTCAAGGTTTTTGGATCATGTCATTATTCTCTCTAAAATTTTCAACAAGAATTTCCTTGTAGGCTTGACGCTTGATGTCTAACGAGGAAGACCTTTTAGGGTTGCAAACCATTTAATATTTAACCCAATGGTTGGTTTAGGCTTGAAGCTTTAACAATGTTCTGGGAGGCATGGTTTCAAGAAATAAATTCCATTAATTCCTAGAGACTCTCCTTAGATGTCCAATATTAGTTTCTAAGGAAGTGAAGAGGGAATTTAAGGCTTTGAGTGCATAGTTGGGAAAGGATTATGGTGCCCATGTTGCATTCATGTTTTGTAGGCTCTTGTTAGAGGGTCATCCCTAGCCATATTTTTGTCACTGATTTTGTGGGGGGGTTTATGATCTTATCCATGGATTCATTAGTGTAGAAGCATGACTATGATTTTAGGGCCATTTTAGAAGGATTTATGCTTGAATTTAGATTTCCACATGTCTGCACCTAATTTGTAGGGGTTTAGGGTAGGGTTTCCTACTCAATGATGTGCCCTATCTTCTCCTCTTATTTCAATAGACATATATAAAGGTATTTGTGCTCATTGTAAAGGTATTCTTAGATTTTCTCTAGGAGACTTATGAAATCTTTGCATTCTATAACTGTAAAAAATTGGCCTTTATGCCTCTATGCTAATAAAAGAAATCATATGTTTTTATCTTTTCTCACTTTCATGTATTCTAAGTAACATTTTATACCTCTATACATGCATGAAATATCATCATTTTTTAAGTTGTATGATTGTGTTTATCTTTTGTACGTATTTATTGTGGGTAATCTATACCCCCTTTATGAGCTTTTAGACCCTAGCCTTCATGCTTTCTTGTAAAACTAGTGAAATAGAGAACTATGTAAGATTATTTTTAGTATTTTTTTGGTACTTTGTGCAATCACATACATGAAGAAACCAAATCTAAATCTAGATGTATCACCTCCTCTTTCCTATTTTCAACATTCTTTCTATCCCTTTTCCTATGTGAGCTAATAGGTTAGGATTAGTGATAAGATTTCATATGTTGGGTTGGACCAACATATCTACACCTAGTTTAGGAAAGGAATATGACCTTCAGAGATCTAACCTCAACTGCAAGGTCCCACACCTTGAGGTTATTTCCATTATGTCATTGGAGTGTTGAGCCTATGTTAAACAAGGTGCATTTACATGCTTTTAGTATACTAAGCTATCATTGTTTACTTCTAGAAGAAGAGATATAATTTCTTTATCACTAGTAAGGAGAAACAAAGGTATTGTAAATCCATCTACTAGAGCTTAGTCCACACATCTAGTCACTAGATTACTTCAGCCTAGAATTCTCATTGGTCAAAAAATAGACCATTATTCCACATGGTTGTACCTAGGAATCAATATTTTGTTCCATTCAATTAGGGAAGCCCATTGAATTCATATCAACATGATGGAATTCTCATGGAAGCCCTAAAAAATATCCTATTTTATACTAAGGAAAACTAAACTACACCTAATGAGCACATAAAATTTGTGGCTACACTCTATGCAGTCCATCACATCACTTAAGATAATGTCACAGTTAGATTTCTAGCAACATCTTTGAAAGGAAATACTTTACAATGGTTCAGAGGGCTAAGTGACAACTCAATCAACACTTGGAAGAAACTAGGTGAACCATTATGCAAGTAATTTAAAGATAAATTTGACCATTTTTCATTGGTAGAACAACTAACTACAATCAAGAGAGCTCCCATGAGTACATGGCTGATTTCAACAACCATTTTCAAAGGACTTGGGATAGGATCCCACAAATGGTAAGACCCTCTACTAAATATACATTTTTATATTACTTGAGGGCTTTGAATAGTGATATTTTAGTCATGATCCAATCTATGGGTGGGATGACACTTCTAGATGCTTTTGACTTAGAAATAAGGGTAGAAAATAGCCTTATATAGGTTGGAAAGATTGCACCAAGGCTTCCAATGTCAAATTTTCCTAAGGTGTATCCTCCTATACCCCTGCTAATACCCCCTATAGCTTTTATACCTACCACACTAGCTTTATATCACCAAGCATCTACCCAAGAAAAATTTTCCCAACACCATCATCTTAAGTCCAAAAGATAAAAGGCATTCTCCAAAATTTTGACAATGAGCTACTAAATATTAAGAAGTAAAAAAATAAAGTTTTTAGACCTTAACAAGATCCTTATAAAAATCTTGTATTATCCTAATTGTCCTAATAGGCCTCTCTACCAATCTAATTCTCAAGTTCAACAGAGAAATTTCAATACTAGGCCATATCAACTGTACAATCAAAATGTTTCCAGCTCTTATAGAGAACTTGTATCATTCCAAAATAACATGGTACAAGATTATGAATGGTTTTTTCCATGAAATCAACCCCGTAATCAGGCCACATGCTCCAATAGAAAGCTAAATTGAGCCCTCATGGTATAAATAATATTGTTTTTCAACAAGATGTAGTACAAGAAACTTACGAACAATAGAGCCTGAGCATGGTCATCATGATGTCACTCTCATGAATTGTCAAATTGAAGAGTTTTGTGGGTAAACCATCCACAAAGACCGAATCAGTCTTCCCACTCTATAGAAGCTAATATAATAGCTAAAAAGGGTTGTTGATGTGGGACATCAAGCTGATAAAGGGGAAAACCAAGCTTCTACAAGTAACCAAGGTGTTGTCGGTACATCATCTTCTCAAAATGTGTAAATTTTACCAAGAGATCAAGTTGTAACAGGTAAAGATCAACCAAGAACCCAACCACAACCATTACAAACATAAGGAGATGTTCTTAAGGGACAAAAAAAGGTTAGTACAATACCATTTAGAATTTTGGAGCATATAAAAAAGGAAAATGTTAGCATATCAATATGGGATTCTTTAGCACTTCCTGGCCAAAAATATAATTTGTTGCAAAAGGCCTTGTATGATATCACCTTGTCAACTGAGACTTCAAAGGAGTAGCCTAGTGTCATCCTTACTAATACTCCTTGTGTCAAGGGTGAACAATAGATCAAAGATATCAAACCACCTCCATTTTATTGTTCTTTGATAATTGGCCAACACCTTGTCCATAATTGTATGATAGAATCAATGGAAAGTAGCTCCATGATGCCTACATAGATAGTAGATAGGCTTGAATTGTCATTTGAGCCTCTTACCAAGGGACTAGTCTAGTTGTATGGGACAAACATAAACATGGTTGGATAATAATAAATTTGAGTCTTACTTTACATGCTTGCCCAAACTTCTCCATACCACATGACATACATATCATAGATCTACCACCATTATTTTCCATGTGTATCTAGAGACTTCACTATGAAATTGGGGGGTTACTTATCTTCTAATTCCAGTCACACCTATTTTTTACAAAAAAGATATGGCCCTTGGATGATTTTAAAATCCGAACCTATAGAAAATGATCATATAGAACCATATGTTCTTAATTTTTCAATGAAAATTTTACCATCCATGAACAAGAAGAAAAATTTTATGTCCAAGAGCCCAACACTCCTTTATAAGGCATACTTGATTTATTTTTAGATAAGTGGATTGTTGAGAATCATGAAGCTAATCCATTCAAACACATGGAAGAAGCAAGGTTGGTTATCTAGATGATCCATGAACAAGATATTAATGTCTCTAACCTTGTAAAAGATGATAAAAAATAGTGTGAACAACAACCTAATGAACTTTAGAAATTATAATTTAATGGTTCAAAAAGAAAAATTGGTGTTGGTGAAGGGGCAATGCTTCTGTCTCACAGAGGTGAAAGGTATTCTTAGCTTTCAAATTTTCTTTTAGTTAAACTAACAATACAACAGAGTATGAGGCACTGATTCATGGCCTAGAATGGGCTAAGAAGAGAAAAATCAGATGCTTGCAAGTATTTGGAGATAGTGAGATTATTGTGGTTAAGGTAAGAGGTCTAAACATCACAAAAATGATTTTCTCAAATATTATAAACATAGGGTTTGCAATGTTATGGAGGAATTTGATGCATATAACTTGTTGTCCATAGCTATAATTCAAAACAAAAATGTTGATAGGTTGGTTGGAATGGGATAACAATATGACATTCCAATTGATATTAGCAATGGTAAGGCACAATAGTATATCAAAGTGGTGGTAAGACCTTCAATCCCAAATAACCAAGCACATTGGAAGGTGTTTGATAATGATGAGAAAATTATTTATTTTTTTTATTGAAGAGGCTTAATTTTTAGCTATTAACCAAAAAATATTGCAAAAACAATATGGTGAGCAAATTATACAGCTAAAAACTAACAAATTTCCAAAAGGATTGGTCTCCTTAGAATCCATTTTTAGTTATGATGATTATTCCAAAAAGGGAGAAATCAACATTTACATCAAAAAGGATCACTATGAACAGGTATGCATTTTTAAAGATAATTTTTTTAAATTAGGAAAGATACAAACAATAAAGGAAAAACTTGCTTTTGTTAAGTTTTGTCGAGAGTATGATGACATTTTTTCTTGAAAATACAATGACTTTTAAAATGGATCAACTTTCCCAACACAGTATTGAGCTAGAATGAAGTGCCAAATGTGTAAGGAAAAAGAAAAGACCATTATACCCCAAATTAGAGCCACTCATGAAAATGGAATTGAGCAAGTTGATTAAGGGAATCATCATTTTTCCTATCAAACATACCTCTTGGGTTTCCAACCTAGTTCCTATTAAGAAGAAGAATGGATAAATAAGAGTATGTGTATATTTCAGGGAATTGGATAGAGTCTCATTAAAAGACCATTATTTGTTGCCTTTTATGGAGAAAATTTTACAGGTTGTATCAGGTTCTAAGATTTTTTCATTATTGGATGGTTATTTCGGGGATAACCAAGTTTCGATGTAAGAGGAGGACTAGTTATTCTATGTGAGAGGCTTTCATTATTGGATGGTTATTCTGGGGATAACCATGGAATACAAGAGAATGAATTTTGGTTTGTCCAATGTTGGGACAACATTTCAAAGAGCCATGGATATAGCTTTTTGAGGTATGATGAAAAAATTATCTTGGATTATCTTAATGAATGTGACCATATTTTTTAAGGATGCTAATGAACATTTTTCTCACCTAAGGTTCAAATTGTTTGACAAGTGTAGGGAGTATGGTGTAACCATCAATCCCATGAAATGCATCTTTGTTGTTCATCAAGGTAAGCTACTTGGTTATGTAGCCTCCAAACATGGTTTTATAGTTGATCTTGAAAGGGTGAATGATATTTTAGTTTTGGCTATACCATCTCATAAAAAGGGATTTCAAAGTTTCATAGGAAGGATCAATTTTGTTAGAAGGTTTATACCATATATTGTTGATCTTTTAAAGCCACTAACATCCATGTTAAAGAAAGATTTGGTTTTCAAATGGACAAAGGAAGGAAAAAAGAATTTTGAAGGCATAAAACAAACTTTAGCAGTAACATTTACCCTCTTAAACCCCTATTTTAGAAAGATTGCTTGACCATAATTAGGCACATAATGACATTGGAATTTCCTTAGCATGAGGATGAGCAAGGCATTTCAACTCTCCTGTATTCCAAATACATGAAATATACAGACTCATAGTGCGTGGAAAATGGAACCAACAATATTAATTAAAATGAAGGAAGATAAACTTATCGTAGTAGTGTAGAGACCAAGACACGGTGGAAGTGCTTGGAGAGGTGTGAATTGTTCTTCTTGAAAGTTGACCTGTGTTGTTTTCCTCTGATCAATCATGAGAAGAAGATTGAAATCCACAAGGTAATTGTTGGTCATTTTGTAGTCCAATATTACACTTGCGCCCTCCCACTCTTGCTCTTATGCCTACCAGTTTTTATGGAGAGAATGCTCCTTCCTTTTTCTTCCCTCATGACTCCTTGTTCATCATGTTATTCCCACCATGTTGATGCCTGGTTGATAGCTCTAGAGAATCTTAACTAAGAGACGTGGATCGATTTCCTAAGTTCTTACTGGCGATGTGGGAGTAATTTTTCCTTGGTGCCTAAAGACAATAAAGTTTCATAACTTAAACTAAATTCCATGTCTAGAGTTGAGTCTAGAATGCAGTTAGAAATAAGTATGTGTTATTTTCTACGACTAGTAGTCTTACGCTTGAATTAAATTTAGTATTATTAAAACAATAATACATACTTGTGTTAAAAAGCAATTAAATGGTATGAATTAAACAATTATTTATCAATATCAAAAGAGGTTATGACATAATGCAAACTCTTCGTGAATAAACATTGAATTTTCCCTACATCAGATATAATACTGAATTGAAGGGGCTTTCACCACAATTGAAAATAGTGACAGTAGTTTTTATTACACTACTACTTTATATCTCAAGTGCAAGATGTTTCCAATAGTTTTCTAGGTTACTACAAGCATTCAATAGGCAATGTATTGGAATTGGTTGGTTTGCGTACATAATTTTTTCCTAATCAATGACTTATAATGTCCACAAGAAAGGTTCTTGTCATGAAATAAAATAGAACACCGATATGTATCTAAATTTCTATTGAAATGTAAATATTATTCTTTATTAATCAATTACTCAGTCCTATTTCCATTCTAGACAATCTAATTGAAGCAGATAAGCACATTCTAGATCATGTATATATTTAGATCATGTAGTTCATGCATCTATTACAAAAGGTCTGGATGCAATTTAGAAGTATTACCAAAGCACACTTTTTTTTTCTAACTTGGCACAACAAAAAGTGATTAATTAAGCCATTTCACAATTCTAGGAATGTAAAGTGAAAATGCAAGAACACTTCAAAACTATCAAATAAATAATCACTGATATTATAACTAAATGAATATAGTCTAAATAACTTTTCACTATTTAAATCATCTTCAATCGAGAATATGCAAGTTGTTTGGCTCGCCTATAGTTGTCAACATCTGTAGCATCTACCATTTTTTTTACACTATTCAACTAAAATGATTTTTAAACTATAAATATATTTTTACAGTTATCAAAACAAATATCCTTGATAAAGAAAAATGAACATCATTGATATAGAAGGGGAAAACAGTAAGTACTAAGTAAATAATGAACACAGTTTTCAAATTCTCAATAGTAGGATCCTTTCCTTATGTTGCAGACTAACTAATTTTAAGAAAGTTTGGACACCTTGTTTGAACTAAATATGCATTGTTTATATCAATTTAGCATGTAAATAAATATACATATAGATTAGTGTCGACATACATCATAGGGTACCTAGAACAATTTTATAATTTGGCTCAAGTTAATCAGTATTAAATATAATATATTAGAATTCAATAGTAACAACACTAGAATCTCAACAAGTGAGCACAATACAAATTACTTATGTATTGATGTATAATGTGATTTTTCCTTGACTATTTCAAAAGAAACACATACATATGATCCCTACATAAAATATACAATCAAATTCATTGTTAAACCAAAAGTATGGAGATTTAGGTTTTGCAGTTTCCACATTCTTTCTACCCATCATAGGTAGTCTCTCATTTCCTCTCTCATGCCATGGATTTAATTCATGATATGGAAATAGTTAAGGTGTTGGCTTCCAAATTTCTTCAAGAGACCTATTGTTTTCTAAAGAATTGTTCAGAGAATTTGTAGGAACTATAATATGTTTGTGAGGTCAGCTCATTATTTACTCATAGAGATATTCAACACCTTCCTAGTTCTCATTGCATTCTCAATGCGTTCATTCATGGTCTACAGAAGGATTTCCCTGTGTTGTTGAATAATTAATTTCATTGCAATGCTAAAGAACTGGGTGTTGATTTTGTTGAGTCTATTAGGGGCATTTTCAATTCCTGGATCTTTCTCATCCACTTTCAACCCCCTATCCAGAATGTTGTTGCTGAAGATGTTGCTCATGTTGTTCCTCCTCAGGAAGTGTTGGGATTTCATGGGTTTTTGCTCGAAGATCATAATGAGGTGAACACAACCTCTTAATATTTCTTCTCTCTAGTTTGTTTTATTTTTTTATTTTGAGGGGTTGTTTCCAAGTTTCTTTTTATTTCCCTCTCCTTATGGTTGTTCTTTTCTCTCTTGTTCTAGGGATTTTTGTAACTTTTTATATATTTTTTAATATAACTAGTTTAGGTGCTGTGCACCTTTAGCTCAAAAAAAATAGAGAATTTATTAGTAGTACAAACAAATATTTACAAGACAGATTGCATATTTATTTATTTATTAATAATATAATGATTTGGTTCTAAGTGTGCATCGTAATACTAGCTTTGTGCAAAATATAATATGTCAATTTTTAAAGTTTTAATAGAAATATTAGTCATTGTATGTCTTTTATATATATTAGATATAGATGATTACATATAGAGTGTTTTGTTGTTCACCAACAACATTTCAGAATCTTCCACCCTAGATTACACTAGATTACAAACATTTACAACCATGGATACATACAACAAAATTACAAAATTTACAACATATACTCTGGTTACATACAACAGACTTATAAAAGGTATTAGTGTATTGCAGATACAGAATTATAATTAGACCATCCCTTCAAAAAGTTCCTTCTTTACCAGTCATTGTGCTTGTTATACCCTCCTGTACCTTTCATACTAATCAAAGTCTCTGCTGCTTCATGCTCAGCCATAGCTTTATTGGCATGTGATTCATTGTATGTCTTGTAAACAATATGTCAATTTTTAAAGTTTTCATAGTCATAATTAAAATTTACTTGAAAAAGAAACTATGTAATATGTGTACAATGATGCATATGTTATATTCTAGAGTCATTTACTAATATAGTAAAGTTATAAATCTATCTCAAGCTGAGTGAATGATGATTTTGCACATTAGTGAATTTTACTAAAGGAAGAGTTTTATAAATTATTTGTATTAATTAAGGAGATTTTACCTAAATATCTTATTTCATCACCTTACTAAATGTCTCTTATAAGATCCTAGCAAAGGTTATTGCCCTAAGGCTCATCATGAACATTCTCCCAAAGTTTATAACCAGCACCCAAACCGGCTTCATAAAAGGGCAGTATATTCTAGAAAATTTGATCACAAGTTGAGAGGCTCTAGAATGGGCTAGACAATCCAATCAAGATTTAGCTATGCTTCTAGTGGATTTTGAAAAATCCTATGACCAAGTGGAATGGGAGTTCTTAAGGAGTGTTCTCCAAGATTTTGGCTTCCCTGGGAAGTTTTGCAATATGGTGAATACCTTGTTGAAGGATGCATCGGCCAAGGTTGATGTCAATGGCAAGCTATTAGAGGAAATAACTCTAGAAAGGTCAATCTGACAAGGTTTCCCCCTTGCCCCGGCTCTCTTTGTAATTTCTTTTGATGCCCTCTCCTACCTGCTAAAAGATAACTCTTACTCCCCTATAATCAAAGAGAGATCAGACTACTGACAATAGTGACCTAACAAATGTGCAGTTCGCCGATGATACATCATTCTTTGTGGAAATGGAACAAAGTAACTTGGAATCTCTAATGGTAAAACTTGAATTTTTTTTCCAAGCATCTAGTGCAAAACTTTCCAAGGCTAAATCTACCTTCCTAGGCTAGAAAGAGAATCCATCAGATTGGTTGAATAGGTTTGGCTTCCAATGGGGAGGCCCCAATAAACTGGTCGGGTATTTGGGGATCCCTTTTGTTGTCAATCCCGATCTCAAAGAGATGTGGAATTAGATTAGGGACAAAATTGATAGGAAGCAAGAGAGCTAGAACAAGCGATATCTCTCTCTTGTAGGGAGAATTCAAATTTGTCAGAAAATCCTAGCTTCATACAGTATTTACTTCACCTCTGTGTGGTTCTTCTGAAGCTATCAAATAATTGAAATCCAAAAAAAGATAAGGGATTTCTTATGGTCTGGTGGAAAGGGTAAAAGGAAAAGACACTCGGTGAAGTGGGACTAGTGTTGCCTCAATAAGCACCAGGAGGGTATTGGTTTGAAAGACTTAAAAGTGCAAGGAATAGCACTAGCTGCTAAATGGATCCTAAAGTCTCTGAGTGGAAATGAGTCATGGAAGATACTGGTGAGAAGCAACATTCAAAAGGTGGTCCCAAAGAAAGCCAAATCTTGGAAATTTATCCCCCTAAGTGATATCCTCCTCAACAAAAGCCCCATGGTCCCTGCAAGATCATTGGTATTCGGGAGTATTTGGAGGGCATAAAAATTAACAAAGCATAAAGTAGAGCTAAAAAATTGTAATATAATCCTAAAAAATAATCAAAATTGTCATTCCTTCAGTTTTGTTTGGTGGAATCTTGAGCATAATAACAAGGCTCTTGCACTCCTTCAAGGGTGTTTTGCAAAAACCTGGAATACTGAAGGTATTAGAACCTTTGGGGACATATTCTCCAATGGTATTTTAAAAACCTAGAATTATTTGTTTCTAGAGTTCAACATACCAAGCTCCAATTATAGAACCTTCTCCACGATTCGGGAAGCCTGCAATGGTGCAATCATGTCGAATGTCATGGATGAAGAGGTTGATATTGCTAAGGATATCATTTGGTATGATGGTACCATTGCTGGTAATGTGAAAGCCAAAACAATCTACAATGATCTCACTAACAACACTTATGTGTTGGACCATATTAACTCCTATTGGGGTGTTTCCTTGGATAGTAAGAAATGGAAAAATATTTTATCCTTTGTTTGGTATAGTTCCATGGAGCCCAAAAAGGCTTGTTTCAGATGGCTTGTTCTTTTGCAAAAGATTCCATTTAAAAATAACTTTGTTGATGTTGAAATTTGTAGCATTTGAAGGGTCCCAAAATTGATCAAGCATATCCTATTTGATTGTCTTCATGCTCAAGAAATTTGAAGGTTATTTTGTTATAATTTAAATATTTGGAATGAAAATGGTAAAATTCAATGCAAAAAAGTGTTGTTCCTGGATTTAAAGATCAATAAAAGCAATAAATTATTTTGGTACTTGCTAATTAATAAAATAATGTGGCACATCTGGAAAGCGAGAAATGAAAACAAATTTAAGAGGACAAAGAGGGAACTTACTGAGTTTCATAAAAAACTCACATTCCTCAATGTTTCTTTGCATGTTTCAGCGCACATTGAAATTTCTTTGGTCAAGTTTTTGCACCTTATAAGAGAAGGGATGGTGACCATCAACAAGGAAGAGGTGAGGTGTGGCCAGGCACACCAGCTAAATGGTGAAGAAGTGGAAATGTTTCACAGAGCCATTGATGAGCTCCAAAGAGAGGTCAATGAAGTGATCAACCAAGATAGAACCCAAGTTGCTCCAGTAGATGTTCCAAAAGAGGCTCTCACACATGATCTCCCATAGGAGGATGAGCAGGTAGACACATTCATTGAAGAAGTTCTCTCAAATTTTCCATAGCCAAATGAGGAAGAGGGGGGAAGTGATCATTAGTATTGCCCATCAAGGTGTTTAAGTCTTTTTGCTGAAACATGTATATGTATACCAGTTTTTGTATATCTTTTTTCAATCTTACTTTACAAAAGTAGTTGTGATGTAAATGTAATGATAAATAATAGTCAGCTGAAGCAATTATTAGGACATGTAATAGATACTGAGCAGAAAAGTATTCTGCATAAACTGATAATCAGCATGTAATGATGTACATTCTATACTTAATACAAAAAATATCTTATTTCCATTATTTATCTTCATTTTCAATTGGTGATTAAAAATTTGCATCTTGTAATAATTTTTTTGTTTGAATGTGTAGATTGGGTTGGATTTCAACAAAAAAAAATTATTGTCATAAACTAGGTATTAGCTATTTTTAGTAATTCAATCAACTTTTGGATTATATTTTTTTATGTCAATTTCTTATGAATGTATTGCTAATTTTACAATAGATTGGAAAATCATTTAATATTTGAACTTATTAAGGTGGTTGTATTTATCCTGCACTCTTTTAAGCCTTAATTTTTACTATTTTAATAGACTTAGGTTTTATAGAAATCATGCAATAAGAACCTACTTGTCAAATCATCTCATCATTTTTAAAATATTTTTGTAATATATTCTACTTTCTATCAAATCACCACAATTTTCTTGTATTTTTTATTTCTTCGCAACATTCATCATCTCTCTCACATTGTAGGAATTGGTTTCCTACTGAGATATATCTTGATTAACCCAAAACTTCCATAGTATCCTTACATATCTTGGAAGTTTTCAATATCTATCTTAACCGAAAAATTTCGTAGTATCCTTAGATAGCTCTTGGAAATCTGCAATAATGTTAAATGGTTTGGAATTTCTGAACCAACACAATATCCATATCTAGAAAAATGTACATAGGTGAAGTTTAGAGGTGAAATATAAAGTCACAAGTATAATTTTAAAGTTGATAAGCATATCCATAATTAGATTGAATCCCCATAGGGTTTTATCCTTTCAAATTCAACAATTTAGCCCAAAATACTTGGAAGGTTAATTCTAAAAGATAAAATTTAGTGCCTTGTGGAGCTTTCTTCTATAGCATTGAATTGAAAAATAACATTTTTCATTTTTTAGAACCCTAATAAAAGAATCTTTCGCCCTTGGGTGAATAATTCCCTGTGCAGGTGTCCTGACCAATTTTTAGGTGCATCTTGGTCTTTATTTTTTATTACTGTTTTTGTTGTGAAATCTATAAATTGCATTTTTGAAATAGTCTATTTTGGATATCAAAGATAGTTGTCTTTTTGCTTAAATATTGAAAAAAATTGCATGTTTCAATTGTGGATAGTTTCATATTTGTATACATTTGTTTTACTTTTAGCATCATTGTATAGTTTAGATAGATTAGTTTTTATTTTGCAATCATTGGAAACCATAAACTATCACAAAACATTGAACACAAAGGCATAAACTAAATGATAAACCTTGGAGAAATCATATCCTTCAAGCCCTTTAGTTGTGATGACTTTGACATGTTTGATGAAGCCCTTGAGGACTTCATCTCACCTAGATCATCCACCAAATCTTTGGTGCAAGAGGAGACAATCACAGACAATTATGTCAATCCTAGTTGCTCTTCTCCTAATACCTCTCCTAATTGTGACAAAGGTATCTTGGTGTCAGAAGACCCAATTATTGAATTTCATGAGAATCTTGTTTTCCCTCTTCCAATGCTACATTTATCTCAACAAATAGTAAGGTGGATGACATAGATGAAGATGTTAAGTTCACATTAGATCCCCCCTCACTAGAAGGTCATCTAGGTAACTCAATTGAGGTTATGAATGCAGAAATTGTATCTCCTTTAATTAGTGAGCCTCCTAAGTCACCTCCAATTATTAGATATCCATTATCTCTAGGTGTTATCTTAAAATTTGCAAGGAAACATTGTAGTAATAATGTGTTGCAGCAACAAAGTTATCACACAACTGCTCACACATACGACATTCCTCAATGTAGTGGTAAAAAGTATGATCTTGTTGAGAAACTTCATCATACTCCGATAAACATATCCCTTTGGTATTTGATTCAAACATCACCTACATACAATAGGATGCTCCAAGAATTTTTGTAGAAGAATAATATCCAATCTTTTGTTAAATTGAATGATGTAGCAACCTCATTTGATTGTATGCAAGTGACAAAGTTGAATATCACATTCCCTCAACAAGAATTACCCTGTCTTGAGATCTAAAATAAACATGAGGCCTTAATGATAAAGGTGATCATTAATGAAACTGTAGTTAGGCGCACCCTTATAGACAATGGAGCAGGTCTTAATGTCTGCAGCATTGATCTCCTAGATAAAATTGGTGTGGACAAGAAGCTTATTCAAATTAACAATGTTAATATTCATGGCTTTGATAATGTTAATAGGAAACCATTAGGAATGATCATATTACCCATCGAGGTTGGACCTGTGATTTTTCCTACCCCTATCCATATCATGCCAAGACTTCTTTCATACAACCTTCTCCTAGGGAGACCATGGATTCATGCCATGAAAGGAGTCTCATCTTCTCTTCATCATGAAATGAAGTTTGAATATAACAACAAGATATACACAATTAAAGCAGATGAATAGAGTTATAATTCACAAGTTCAACATGATCATGACACTTCCAACTGTCTTAATACTTTGATTCAAACTTCCAAAGTAGAACCTATACAAGTTGATGATAATCCTAATTGTCTTTCACCTACAACAAAACTCTTAGATGATGATTGGGGGTTGTTATATTTTACACCTTGTTTCAAAGAAGAGTCCAAAATATCACCCTCAAAGTCCAAAGAATCATATTAAAATGATTCATCTTCAAACACATGTTTTAGGGATAATTGGGGTTCATTAGATTTTACACCCTCCTTTATGGGAGAGTATAAAATATCACAATCTACACCTAAAGAATCTTTTGTTTCATTTTCTCATCTTGGTTCTACATTAACAACATCACCCCATGATGGTGATGGGGGCTCTTCAACTCTCATCACTCATGAGAGGAAGATATGTAACTTTAAGAAAATTAAAAAGGATTTGTGTGCTCGTGAAGAAACCAATCCTTCTTAGAAGCATAAAATATCTTCATTTGAGTTGGAAGCATGTTATGGTATTGTATACAAAATCATTTCTAAACACGGATATAATGAAAATATGGAACAAAATGATAGACATCAAGTGAAGTATATATCGTACTTTTCCAAGCTAGGTCTAGGTTTCCAACCTTTATCTTCATCCTCATCTAATGCCTTATCATCTACTATGTGTATGAAATCTTGTACTAAGAAAGAAATGTCCCCTACTATTGATCAAGATACTATCTTGTAAAGGATTCTCAAAGCCCACTTGATTAATCTTCCTCTAAGAACACGAAAGAAAATTTATAACAAAAGTTCATTTTGTGCATATCATCGAGTGCATGGTCATTCAACCAATGAATGTAAGGCTTTGAGTAATAAAATTCAACATCTTAAGGATTGAGGAGCTCTTCATTGTGTTGATATACCTATTTCCTCTAATTGATAATGATTTTCATCCTATCATGTTGCTCATCACTATGTGGCATTAGTAGCTTTATGTATCTTTCTCATTTCCATTCATGGTGGTAAAATTTTAGGTGCAACCATATTTATCTTGGCATCAATATGACAGTCCTTGATGGTTGTCTTTGTCTCTCTAATTGGGGGGTAAGGATAACTAGGTTTTGGGAGGTTTTTATTCTTTTCAAGGATCCCCTTCCTCTCTTTCTACTTAAAATACCAACATAGTAAGTATGTTGACATTTTAAGTGGGGGGCATATTGCCACCCATTCATTGTTTGTATGTTCCCTTCTTAGTGATGATAGCATACATCTCCTAGAAAGTGTGAAATTTTTATTCAAAGTGTGGCTTTCTTGATCTATGTGATGTGTCTTCCTTGTGGTGATATTATACTTGATGTTCTACAAGAGTGTGACCTTAACTGGCATATGACATTCATCTTAGTGGTAATGCTATGGCTTGCATTCTCTAAGGTGTGAATCTTTTATCCTCAACTAGTCCTCTCTTGGTGACATTAAGCATGATGTTCCCTAAAGTGAGACCTTTCATGAACTAATAAAAACCCCTTTGACTATCCTATCCTATTGCATTTAAAACTTTGTCATGGCCACTAAGCATAACACAACTTGCTTGCTAGTAGAGACTTTTGTATTTCATGAGTGTCTAGCATAATGCAGCTTGCTAGCCTTGTGGAACCCTTGTGTGTAGAACCTTATCAAAGTTATCAGGAGGTATAACTATAATATCCCTTATAAAAAAATCAAACCCAAATCTGAAACTTTTATTTCTACCCAAAATATTGAACAAAGCAAATCGGGTATAAGGGAAATGAACCAAACAACTCCAAACTGTGATTAAATAATGAGAAACTGATTAAGAAATATTTATTACTAATCCAAGCATGATTTCACATCATTTTTTCTGTCAATACATCAGCTAACAAAAATTGTACATTTGTTGCAAATGTGCATAAAGAAAACACAAACTAGAATCTTAAATATGCACCAAAATGCATCAAACTGGAAATTGGGTAAGGTGCAATTGAGATAGAATGATTTATTATTGAATTCCACATGGATTTACATTATATTTTCTATCATGTACAACAGATAATATCCATGAATAGCTGCAGAAATTTACACACATATCGCTAATAGAAACCCCAAAACAATCACTGTAATTGAAGCCAAATTTTCACAAACTCTTTGAACTTCACACCAAAGTCTTCTACAGAAAAAAACAAAACAAAACAAAACAAAACCAAACTATTCAAACTACAACTATCTAGCAAGACCCAACTTCTAAAAATGAAATATAATAATTCAAATTAGCACTATGGTAATCTCTAAGAGAGATTACACTATGATGAACCTTTGAATCCCATCCTTAGTTCATTTGGAAACCCTCAAACATCTCATTCTTGAGCCTCCCTCTCCACAGGTTTGACAATCTTTGAAGAATAGCAAATGCATTAGCAACAACCATTGAATGAATAAATGAAAAAGAAAAATTTTCCCATTAAGTAATCCACATTCCAAATTCAAATTCGGACGTCAATATTTTATGCCAAGATGAGTGAAATAATTGTGTAACTCCTCTTTCCCAAATGGTTGCCAAAAATTAGCCATTTCCCATAATTATTGTTTTTTTGACAATTATTGCCATAAGCAATAATTTCCTACTTTTCTAGCCATAAAATGCTCCATCCAAACCCACAACCAAGTATGGGTGTTAAACAAAATATAATATTTATTTTATTTAACTTATCTTGAGAAGCACACCTTTCTCGATTTTTCCATGAGTCATGACTTACTATTTTTGGACAACCTCACTAACTAAAAATAAAAATTGCTATTTTTAGAAAATGCCCTATTTTTAGAAAAAAGGAGACATGACAAGTCCTCCCTTCCTAAAATTGTTTGTCCTCAAGAAATTATAAATGTGCATCTCCAAGATCATGTAGCCAAGTTGATCTATCATACCAAACTGCATACCAAGCCTTGATCATGTATTTGTATGAAGTTGCTTCTTCCTCTTCAGAATCTTGAAAATTCCCTGAGAATCGTCCTTGCGTTGTATAATTTCTTGAAAACAATATTTAATATGCAACCTCATATCCCATATTACTTATGTATTTGTAGCATGCTTAGCATTTTCTTCAATTAATAACCTCTCCCTTTCAATCTTTCTCCAAAATTGTGTATGTGCATGGTCACCAAAAAAGATAAACCAAAAGTCCTTGCAACCTTTGATATAGATTTGGTTTATGCAACACAATGGATTATTAGAGAAAAAGGATAATCCTCCAAAATAATTAATACATTTAAAAACAATTACCCCTTTTATCTTGGAGTTGTTGTGATACTGCTTGTAGGAATCAACACTATTTGTTCCAAAATTTACCTCAGCTTGATGGATATTATATGCAACTTCAGAATCTAGTATATAGAAAAAATAGTATAGCTGAGGAATAGATATTAACATCATACAATAGAAGCACATACTCCTCCCAAATCTAATTTTTAACCCTGTAAATTGTTTTGGGTCTCGAGCTAGTGATGCACTGTCATTAGGAAACTTGCACATGGCACTTTTGAAACAAATGATGATGATACAAATATGTTTTTTATACTCAATAAAATTTTGTAACTATAAAATAATATTCACAATAAAAAATACATAACTTGGAAATAATTACTTCTTTTTCCTCCCAAGTACTCAAATTTGCATTGCAAGAATGCACAAGAAAGTTCCAAATTTTACCTTAACTTGAGAGATGTTACCTTTAGCTTCATGTGCAGATCTATAATAGAAATACTTTAATAGAGAAGAAACAAATAGAATCATGCAAAAATAAGTACACACTCTAGAAACAATTGCTTATTTCCCCCTTGGAGAAAAGAGATCCACAATACTGAAAGGCACATTGATTACCTCAAACTTAACCTTAACTTGGAGGATATTAATTGCAGCTTCATGGAATGATTTTGGATAGCAAGATTACTATAGAGGACCAACTATTAACATCATACAACAATAATATTCATACCAAAATATTCTGAGGACCAAATCTACAAGCAATAAGACAGTTTGGTAGAAGGAAGTGTACTCTTTGTGTACGACTATTAACACATTTTTATCACTCAACATAATT
>VDFB02321298.1:0-61843 GCA_007258455.2 Sequoia sempervirens
GTTTTCTATATCTTTGCACTTTTAAAAAAGTGGCAGAGATAAGGAAATCATGCCTAACCTTAGGTGTTATTTTATGAAATTCTAGTCACTTCTAGAAAGTGTAGTCAAGAGTTAGAAAAGTGCTCCTAGGTTTCTTTTAGCAGCTAGGCATTTTTAAATAATATTTTGTCCTTTTAAAAATGGCATGCAAAGTTAACAAATTGCTCCTAGATTTCCAACACACTTTTTAATATAGCTTTATCATTGAAAAAAAATTGCAATCATGAAGAAATCATAGTCGAATGAAGACAAGAGGGTGACAAAAAAAAAAGGTAAGATGAGGTGGTAGAAAAGGCATTAGCATCCTAGTCAGCTTAGCACACAAACCCAAAAAATAAACAATGGCAAGTCAAGTTTGCTTTTTGCCAAAAAAAAATAAAAATAAAAAAAGGCATGCCCATAACAATTGCTCCTTTGGCTCCTCAAATAGAGGAGATACAAAGTGCTTTTATTGGAAGCCATAAACACCATATTATTTGGATGACTTTGCTAAGGAAATGGATGATGAAGGAAAGTGACAAAATCACTATGTTGCTTAGTAGATGAACATATGTTTTATTTCAACTTAGCATTATAGAGTGAAGTGTGCCACAACTATTGAAATGGATTATGTGGAGTCAATAAAGAGAGGGTTTCATCAAGATTAACACATTGTTAAAGAGTTTTATAGTTTCATTAAAGGGTTGGAATATAAGAAAGCATAATTAAAATAATTTAAAATTATCAAAAAAAAACATTTAAATAGCTTGTCATCAATTTTAAAGAGAAAATGTCAATAGTGGCATGGTTTGATGGTTAAGTTGTTATGGTGTTGTTCTTGCCGTCAATGTTCAAACTTCATTGGTGTGTAATTGTTGAATGTTTAAATTGAGGATGAGGTCCCCCACTTGTAATCTCATTGGTTCATAGCTCCAAATCAAAAGTGTTTACCCCTTAAAATAAATTTTTAAAGAGAAAATATAATTTGTATTTGTTATTTTTAGCTAAAGTCTTTTTTTTTTAGCATTCTATTATTTTAGTGTCTTTTATTTTTTGAAAACATCACATTATCATTTGGTTTATGAGTAGGAACCTCTATTTCCCATGTACTTAATGATTCTTGTGTTGTGATTCATGAAAGAATATTTTGAAAACAATGGATTTATAGAAACACATATGAATAACCTCTTACACTCGAAAGATAATTTTGATGTTGCTTTGTATTATTTTAGTAAACAACAGGATGTTGTGAAATACTGGTATGATAAACAAGCTAGAGTGAATACCTTTAGGGTTTCAAACCTTGTCTTGCTTTGAGATAAAGCTTATGAGAAAAAATGGATATCACAGTAAATTTGAAGTACTATGGTTAGATCCTTATTTGATTTCGAAATCCTAGGAGAAATAACCTTTAAGCTTTAGAATCTAGATAATTAAGTTGTTCCACTCAATTTGAACAAGCAGTTCCTAAAAAAATATTTTTAGGTTTGTGTTGACACCAAAATTTGACAAGGTAATAGAGCCTTATGGGAAACTCAATTTAAGGGGGACCTTTTGCGCTAAACTAAGTAACCTCCAGATTTTTAGAGAAGCCGACTTCTTTTATAATGGGGTTTGGAAAGGGAAAAGGAAGCATATATAATAAAATGAAGTCTAACCTAAGGCGATGCGCCAAGATTTAATGATGGGCACAATAAATCATAGATTTAAGGGCATGAATGGTGTTGTAGTGTTCCAGAACATCAGAGAATTAAGATTATAGCATAGACAATTCATTTGTTGACATAAAATAACATTGCATACATTCCTACTGCCAAGAAGAGTCCTTAGACATGATCTAGGTAAGCAAACTTGCATCCAACATATATAGAAGTTCTCAAATGAAGTGTCAAGACAATAAAAAGTACAATTCACAGTTTGATCAAATAGCATGAAAAACAGAAAGGCCGAACAATTGGCACAGTCTGAGAGTTTTTTGCAATCAAATAAAACAGTAATAAATGCCTTGCATCTTTTACTAAAACCAACATTTTCCTCCAATTCCAGACCCTTTTCTCATCACAGAGAAAAATATATATAGCAAGAAAACCTCCCACCGCCTCGGAGAGCAGTAACAGAAAAGATTTTGCGATCCCCGACAATGATGCCAGAATCAGAATATTCCCAAGGCCGTTTACAACAAAATCAATTTAGAACCAAGCATTGGGTCGTCCCACGCACAGGTGCATCCTCTGCAATGATAGGGGTGGTCCCAACTAGGCCCGATCAGACAAGTGTCACCCCCTGGTGTGAATGATTATGACACGCAATGACCAATAGCATTATTCGGTTCATTCGGTCCATTGCCTGCATATGAGACCCGCTAGCTAGGCACGTGGCAGCCTTTCGTTGTCCGTATGAACCACTTCTCCTTTGCCGCTTAGGACCTGCGTAAACGCCACACGTGTCGAAATGGCCAAATATTTCATCAATAATAAAGGGAACGATTACCAATCGGGTGCAAAAGAGACGTGTGGCAGCATTTTGTTGCCCGTGGTTGCTACTTCATTTCCGCGTTGAAATATTTGTGAACGGTAGACACGTAGCAAGTGTACACCGCAGTTAGCAACCACGGGGCCCGCCAAAACCCTTTAGGAACGAGGGCTTCGTGGTAGCATTTCGCAGCCCGATGAGACAGGAAGAAAACATGATTAAAAGTATCCCGTAGCCGCAACACGTGGAAGCACAGCGGAGTTTCTTGGGATGCAAAAGGAAAGCCGAGACTCAGAGTTGCGAGGAATAGACACGTGGAGTGGTAGAGCAAAATTTAAATAAAAGGGGCAAGTAGACCTTGCGATGCACGAGCCGGCGCATGGAAAAATAAACCCGAAGGGAGCTGGTTAAATATTTATTAACAGCTTGATGGGCATAATATTTCTTTATACAATGGTCAATTTTGGTTTTTTTAAGGTTGTTGGATCTTTTGTGTTAATTTTTTATTTTCTTACCATTTCTTATGGTCAATTCTAATCATTTATCATTTTTTAGTGAAAATTTGACTTAATATATAGATGAGTCTCAATATTTTTGCTAGTTTTACCATTGACCAATTTATCTCTTGTATTAATAATAAGCTAATTCATAAACATGAATTACTTTCTTTATTTTTCCTTTAGTAGAATTTTTATAACTATATTCATGCAATCAAAGAAACCAACTTTTCCAAAAATGTACTTAACATTTTTTCATCCCTCACTCTCTACACATTAATAATATTGGAGTCTGTGGATAAGATGATTATGGTTAAAGTATCGAGTGAAAATAATGGTATATATTATAAAAGAAATGATTACCATAGTGGAACCAAACCTAAAGGAAAAATTCAACGTTTGTAGGATGAGGAAAGAAAAAAATGAAAAAGAAAAGAAAAGAAAAACAAACACCTCATCCATTATGGGTTTACTCAAGTAACACTATTGGGGCTATGGAAATCCGATTGGCAATATAGTTATGCCTAGAACAAGACCAAAGGCATCTTCATTGAGGCTATGAATGTATGATTGATATTGGAACTATTCCCAAGTAATCAATAAAGGTGTGTCTAATCATACCCACTTTCATATGTAATAATGAACTCCACTTACATTAATATTAAATTTATATGTGCCAATAGTGGTATGGTATGATGGTTAAGTTATTGTGGTGTTGTTCTTGTTGTCCAAGTTCAATCCTCACTAGGGTGTATTTGTTGAATGTCTAAATTGGGGATGAGGTCCCCTATTTCTGACCTCACCGGTTCATATCTCCAGGTCAAAAGCATTTACCCCTTTCAATAAAAAAATATTAAATTTATATGTAAAACTTGATATTTGAAGCCATTTTGGCTAAATCTTATAAGCCAAAGAAAGGAAAGGATCATGTACACACTTGGATGAAATTATTGTAAGCATTATATAGGGACTATTTATTCTAATTGAGTTATGAATCTAATTCTATACACCTAGGAAAATTAAGCATGTAAAATTATTTGTGCCAAAAGAAGTTCTCTTATTTTAAATCCTTGACAAGAATACGACTGAAGGCCTTATCCTACTACAAGAGTAAAAGATTCATTTTGTTGGTTTATGACTAATTTTAAACTCATCACCTTTTATTTTTTGAGTTGTGGAACTTACTTCTTTTGTATTTGAGGGTGGGGAATTTTTCGTAGCCTTCACATTGCACCCCCACTTTATTTTCATAATTGTGGACCTTATTTGATCTTTTGGGATTTTTCTCATCTTTTTGTTATGAATTATAAAAAAAAAAAATTAATAATGATTATGTTTTAGTTGAGTAGAAGTAAAAAGGGGAAAATTTTGTGGTATTATTTTTTTTAAAAATATTAAAAGTTCAAGGGCTTTGTTTGAGTTATAAATTATAAATTAGACCTGTTGTGTGGTTACACAACATGCCCCAAGTTTGCAGAAGCTGGGGGAACCAAATTTCAAAAGTTACATGTTTACCAAGGCCAAGAAAAATGGTACAAAAGTTAAGTCCAAGGTATGATGAATTACAGCTTAGTTTGTCAAATTGAAGCGAAAAGTCAAAAAATTGGGTGTTTGGGTAAACCAAGCATGGGAACATAGCCTGAGCCAAGTTGGTTGTAGCTAAATTGGGTGTTCGGGTAAACCGAGTGTGGGCGTGGTCTGAGGCAAGTTGGTTGTAGCTAAACTAGGTAAGTCAAATTACCGCTGAAGGAAGTAAGGTTTCAGGTGGTAAAGGTGAAAGTTCATGGGCCTACAGATGCAGTAAACAAGGTATATGAGGCGCATTGTCAAAGTATGGCAGTTCAATTGAGCGTTGTGGCAGAGGTGTTGAATTGCCAATTCAGGTGTTTGGGTATTTGGGAAACCAGATGTTTGGGTATCTAGGTATTGAAAAGTGTGTGGCTAAGTATAACATTAAGCATGCCACCTAGGATATCCAATAACATAAAACATTTGAAAACCTGCATAAGCACATGTGCCCGAGAAATCGTAAAATGCATTATTTTGATTACAAAATTCAAGAGTCGGAACCAAATGCGTAACTTTAATAATGATTTATTCTCTAATATATGTATTAAAGGATTTAAATGTAGCCGATGGAAATGATGTAAATTGTGTTGATGCAAGTGGCAAACCATGGTGGAAATGCAGACATACATGCGAATCAAACTCACGAATGAATTTAACAATATTAAAGCAAGAGGGATACACGATTAAGAGATGGGTATGCAGAAGAGGTGTTCAATGCAAAGGTGTGGATAACCAAGAAAGCAGAAACCTTGGTTTTCTTTGGTCAGTTAACACAATGTCAAGTTTCTTTGTTTTGCATTAGGAAATGTGTTGCCTGAACCCAGAACTTGATGGCATAACTGAAAAAAGAGATGGATGGATTTTTTATATCCACCTAATCACTTTGAATATCTAGCTTATTCCTACATTTTGAAGACACATCGGACCCAATGTACATTTTCCCATGATTTCAAAGCATTTCAACGGTGAATAAGGAAGTCAAAATGTCTTTGAATTATTTCTAGAATGGGGAAAATATCTTCTTGTGCCAATTGTCATTTAGTGCCACGTAATATAAAATGATTGGCTTAGTTCTACTTAGCCATGTATTGTTGAGACTCTTTTGAGGCCTTGTGTTCTATAAAAGGCCGGATCTTGTTCATTTTAATGGATCAAAATTTGTTGAATTTGGTAGACATAAGATTGGAATTTTACCAATTTTATCTCTATTTTCATGTTCTTTCCTAAATTCCAGTTTGAAAAATTGTATATTCCATAGAAGTTGCTAATATCAAATCCTTTTGAAATCTCTCTTGATAATAAATATTACATAGCTGACTATTTATTCCTATCAAAAAATTCAATGTGTTGCACCAGATTCAGGTACATATTGACACTGTTCGGTGGTAAACAATTATTTCTTCAAACTTCTTGCATCATTCTATGTGTAGCTATGAAACAATATGGTAAAGTATAGAGTGGTTTTGCTTTGATTTAGTTTATTTCTTTGTGTATGCATGGATAATAGCTAGGAGCCTTTAAATCTTAGAATCTTTACATGCTTTTCTTTAATTATATGTTAGTATTTTCTTACAAATAGTTTGGATTCATGAAATATTTCCTGCAAATGATTTGGATTCATGAAATTGTGGAGTAATACATGTTAAATTTGTTGCATATTTATGTTATTATATTTGGTACTACTATCATTAAGCTTCAAAACCATAGACCGCTCGTGATTAGCATCAATTTTGTACAACAAACCTTTGAGTGAACCTAGTGCGTCAAGACCTAACATTCTCGAGCCTTGGGATAGCTAGGATGTCTTTAACCAAAAAATCTTGGTGATTCTTTCAAGATAGATATATTCTTCTGTTCATTTTAGCAAAAAATTATTTACATGTTGGTGTGTGTAACATCCACATAAATAGAATTGGTGCTAGGAGGGCCTTCTATTGACCAACATGATAAGTTGTACTAGTAACATTGAAGAACCTAGGGTCAAAATGAGCCTTAGGATGGGTTCCTATCCAATGGGAGATGAAGTTGTCCAGAAATTTCTCAATAGGAAGCTTTTTTTTTTAAATATACTTACTTTCAGACGGATACGTGAGTGTAAGGTTCACAATAGGAGAGATCATAGTGAGGTTGATTGTAAAGTTTTTCTAGTTAGGGTAAGCCTGGTCATTAACAAAATAATTTCGTTAAACAAAGCTTCCTTAAGTAGGAAAAGGACGAAAAGATTAATTATAGAAAACTCAGATAATCTTGATATGAGAAGAGTTGACAAAGTCTCAAAAGACAAATCTGGAGGTGATAAACTTGCTAATTTGAAATTTCCTATCAAAGATTTGATAAGTGTGCAGGAAAGGAAATAAAATCTTACAACACCACAAATGTTTTATGAAAAGGCGAGAGAACAAGGACATGGATTGTTGGAAGCAAAATTTCAAATAACGACAAAGGAATGGATATGGTAGAATGATCATAAAACATTATGACATCATCAAAAAGCAAAAAATCACAGTCAAAAAGGGAAGTAACATCAAACTTAATTCTAAAATTTGAATTTCAATCCTTTGTTTTTCCAGTATGTAACAATTTTGTGCTTAATTTTGAAAAAACTAACAATGAAGAATTCACACATGCTAGAATACTAACGAATGTGTGTTTAAAAAGAAAGAGTGTTAAAGAGAAGTGTTGTTGAACATCTGAAATACAAAGAGAGGGGGTGAATCATTATTCCATAAAACCATAATAAAATCCATTTAAACATTATTCTAATTCTAGTTGAATCAGCAAGAGAGATCATAGAAACAAGTCAATGCAACCATACAAAAGAACACCAGGATTTTTACGTTGAAAACCCAAAAAGGGAAAAACCACAATGAGGGTTAACTCACAATATATTATATCTAGATACAAAATATTACGGGGCTCACTGTCAGGACTCATTGTCCTTAAAAAGGCTCACAACCTGAGTACAAAAGATGGCTCACTACCAATATACAATGATAGCGACTCACTACCAAAAGATTGAACTGATAGAATACACCTTCAATATGCAGGGTTTAGTTCCATTGAAGCTCTGAATATGAATTACTACCGCACATAGTAGTCACTCAACAAAACTGTACTGATCACAACTAATAAAGCATTCAGGTTCTCACACTTTTCTTCTCCTTCGCACACACACTCCTCACTTCTCCTTCTTGCTCTTTCTCATACCACTTCTACAATTCATTCCTCAAAACATCTTATATATATACAAGCATATCTTGATCATCAATTAGGTTGGCACCATATCTGATTTAAGCATTATACCAAGTTGGCTAACATCCATAAAGCATAACTAGTCTTCATAATATATTGTATACGCTGAGTTGGCCAAGACTAAAACACAATTCTCCAAACCAACAAATAATTCTCAAAGAAAACACCTTTTTGATCTAAGAGCACATTAATTTCCCATCATACCACTAGCAAAGAGACTATCAATAAAAAACACAACATAAGAATATTCACCTTAGTAGAATGCAGAGTCTCCCACATAGTATGTCATACATAGAACAACAATAAAATACAGAGTTAGACTCTGTCAGAGATAACTTTCTGCTCACAAAAAAGGACGTCTCAAGATCCAGGATATAGCTATCTGAATGAGCCAAGAAAACATGGTTAAGAGATTAGAGTCAAATCAAATCTTATGGTGAATTCCAGACTCAAATACCAACACACCGATCCATCACAAAAGGGTATTACCGGTAGAGAACAACTTCCAGTAAACCAAGCAATCTTCCCATATAGTTATCACCATGTTGAAATCAATGACAACATAGGAACAACCAACACAAACCATCCATACTTCATGCTCATGTTGCAAGGCTTCCAACAATCTCCCCCTTTGGCATTGATGGCAACATGCATGACAAAAACATTTTCCAACAATTGAATACTCTGAATACTCCCCCTATAAAAACTATTCTTCACAAAAATGTTTTTCCTTTGACTCTCTATCTCTTCATCTCTCCCCCTTTGAAATCAATGACAAATGAAGGGGAAAAAAAAAAAAAATGAACACATAATTGAATTAACCTAAATAAGAACCTCTAAGACTCTCCAGGATATCCTTCCACGACGCTTTACCTTCTTCCCACGAACCTTTTGCATTTACAAGGGTCTTGTAAAGTAGTTTAAGCTTAATTAAAGACAATACACCATCTGCTAAAGTATTGGGACTAAGATTGATCTCTGATAACTCACCAATACAACCAAGAGCACTAGAAACAATAGTATGTCTGAGTTTAATCATGTCTCTAAGTGCCACAAACTTCTTGATAACATCAGTACTTTGATCTCGTAGAGAAAAGAATTTGTGCTAAAGCTAAACAATGTAGGACCAACTCTGATTATCTTTATCTTCTAACAACCTGTATGTATTTTCCTGAGTGCTCAATAGGGACTCACTCAGCCTTATCTCATTTCTTATATCCAGTGTACAACTAGACCAATCTAGGAAAAAAGAAAGTAATTTTTGTGCCTCTTCTTCACAACCTTGTACACACTCGAATTCCTTCATCACTCGACTGTGTGCAATCACACATTTTTCTTCAATATCTTCCAAATTTCCTTCATTAGACCTAATTCCAGCAGACACTTCAAGTCTGAAGTTGTAAACCTTTAAAGAATCAATCATGCCATAGAGATTTTCCACAACATAAATAGATGAATCAAAATTAGCACCAGGAATAACCTTTTGCAATTCTTCCAAAGCTCTCTGAATATTCATTCTTTCATGCTCATGTTCAAGCTCACTTCCTTCTGCAACTTCTTACTTAACAACACTCTTCCTCTTCTTCCATGTTCCAGTCACGCTATCGTAGGTGCCTTCTACACCAAGATTCTTAGGGATTTCCATTTGAATTTAGCATAGTTATCAACTTCAGCATCTGACACTTCATAGTTCAATTTAGATATCCAAACTAACCTTGATTCAATTCTTCCATATGACAAAAATATGTAGACATAAGAAAATTTATGCTTTCGAAGTACCTTCCAACAACACTTACTAGAATCTTAAACCTTCTGTTCATCCTCATATGAAATGTTCCAAAGAATGCAGCAAGGGTAGACTCTTGTGCATCCAAAATACCAAGATTTATCATGAAGGTCCTGGTTTGATAGGAAATAGGCTCTGAATTTGAGCATTATATCCTTCCTATTACCGAAAACTCTTTCAAAAAGTAAAAGAGTAAACAAAAAACCAAATTTCCATACCAAAATGTATTCTTCTTGATTTCCCTTAAATTCTTCAAAAGATGTATACGAAATAATTCATACAAGTCATATTCCATACCTCTTTTAACCATATCAATAGTAGTATGCATAGTAGCAGTAGAAACTGTAAGGTCATTGTTAGGGATACAAACTTTGTGACCGATGACCATAGTAGCATATCGTATTATTGGATCAATAATCAATCTTAAATCAATCTCTTTTCCTTCAAGATTTGCACCGGTAACCTCAAATATCTCTTTCTCATCCGTAAATTTCTATTTGGGAACTGGTCCGAAGGGACACAAACCAGTTACATCTCTAATAGCTTCTCTGGTAATCAAATATGCTTCATCAATCCATAAAGATTCATTATGAATTCTTCTCAACACTATTTGAATGTACTTCTTAAATTAAAACAAGGGAACTTTCCTCCAAACATCCAACTTTTTCTCAACTAACACTTTGCAGGCATCATGGCTTTCTTTCAATGAACACTTTTCCCAAAGCATGCTCAAATAAACTGACAACATCTCTTCTATCTTACTGAAAACAAATGCATAGATATCTTTTGTGGGAAACACTCTCGGGGAGATGCAAGAGAATACACCAACAAACTCTTTTGATAGATCCTTCATTTATCTTCTCAAATCGACTTTCACTTTATCCATGCTATCCACAACCTTTGAATTATCTATAACAGTATAAATGAAAGATTGTGCAAATAGGAATTCCTCTGAAAATTCCAACAAGAAATGTGTAGATATCCTGCTTCCACAGCTCACTTTGAATCCACTTGACTTCTTCAAACCCTAAAACTCTGAATTGCCTTGTAAAATTCCTTTGCACACTTCGACAAAGATATATAAGCCTTTAGAATTATTTGAATTTATTCCTTCCATTCTGAATGATTTTGCAATAAATGCTTCAACTTGTAGGTAGATTTCCTTGAAGATTATGTATGCCTTCATCCTTTCAAATTTTGCAGATTTTATCCTTCACACATGCGACTGAAAACTTTCTTAATTTCCTTACCATATTAAATATACTTTTGTCATGATATGACACAAGTACTGATGAGGGAGTTCATTAGATTTTTTTATAATTGCTCCCCCTTAGCCACTGCTTTTTCTTAGAAATTGACAAGATTATTTGCATCGGAGGTCGGTACAGATAAAACTGATGATTTTGATTCCTTTTTCCAAATCCTTTTCTTTTTTTTTTCTTACTTCTTCTAGATCAATGATTTGATCATCCTTCTTCATCAGATAGATATTTTTCTTTCTTTTGTTGATATTGCAAGGATGTTTCGGATTTTTGTACTTACAAAAAACAATATTCTTCTTCGCATTTTCCTTTTTATTCAACGCACCAACCTTATATCCATTCTTCTTGCACTTAGAAATTTTTTTGGATAAAGAATCATTCATTTTACTTTTACAGTCCTTTGCTTTATGACCAAACTTCTTGCAGGAGTAACAAACACCATTGAAAGATAAGTACCTTTTAGCATCATAACGCTTGATACAATTTTTTTCGGGATTGCTTCTAGGATCCTTGATTTGTCTATCTTTGTACCGAGTCTTCTTACTAGTAGATTTCTTCTCTTTAGAACTCTGACCTTTCTCAAACTCTAAACCACTCTTATCCATCACCAATCTATGAGAAGTAATCAATTCATCAAGCATCGTCGAGCTTATCTTAAATTTGTCTTCAAAACTTCTTGCCTTTTCTAGATCAGATCTCAAATTTTTTGCTTCTTCTTCTAGCTTTAATCATTCATCTATCTTCCTTTTAATTTCAATTTCCTGACATTCTTCAGTTCTTTTCTTCTCATCCAATTGTTGCAGTAGGCTAGAGATAATTTCTTCTCCTTCAACCAATAGATCGCACGCTTCAATACTTTTACTTTGCAACTTTTCAATATACTCATGCGCTTTTATCAACTTGTCCTTCAAATCTTCCATTTCTTTTGAACATTCAGCATAGACTACTTTTGAGGGAAAAAAATTCTTATACTCAAATTTTGGGACCTCCCTCAAGCTATTAAGCTTCCTCCGAGGGACCAAGATCTGATACTAATTGTTGAACATTCAGAATACTAAGAGGGGGGTGAATTAGTATTCCATAAAACCATAATAAAATCCATTTAAACATTATTCTAATTCTGACTGAATCAGCAAGAAAGATCATAGAAACAATTCAATGCAACCATACACAAGAACACCAGGATTTTTACATGGAAAACCCAAAAAGGGAATAACCACGGTGAGGGTTAACTCACAATATATTATATCCGGATACAAAATATTACAGGGCTCACTGCCAGGACTCACTATCCTTAAAAAGGCTCACAACTTGAGTACAAAAGATGGCTCACTGCCAAAAGATTGAACTGATAGAATACACCTTCAATGTGCAGGGTTGAATTCCACTGAAGCTCATAATATGAAGTATTGTTGCACACAGTAGTCGCTCAACAAAACTATATTGATCACAACTAATAAAGCTTTTAGGCTCTCACACTTTTATTCTCCTTCACGCACACACTTCTCACTTCTCCTTCTTGCTCTTTCTCCTACCATTTCTACAATTCATTCCTCAAAACATCTTATATATACACAAGCATATCTTGATCATCAATTAGGCTGGCACCATATATGATTTAAGCATTATACCAAGTTGGCTAACATCCATAAAGCATAACTAGTCTTCATAATATATTGTATATGTCAAGTCAGCCAAGACCAAAACATAATTCTCCAACCAACAAATAATTCTCAAAGAAAACACCTTCCAAATCTGAGAGCACATTAGTTTCCCATCATACCACCAACAAAGAGACTATCAATCAAAACCACAACATTAGAATATTCACCTTAGTAGAATGTAGAGTCTCCCACACAATATGCCATACACAAAACAACAATAAAATACAGAGTTAGAATCTGTTAAAGATAACTTTCTTCTCACAACAAAAGACGTCTCAAGATCTAGGATATAGTTGTCTGAATGAGCCAAGAAAGCATGGTTAAGATATTAGAGTCATATCAGATCTTGCGGTGAATTCCGAACTCAAATACCAACACACTGATCCATCACAAAAGGGTATTACTAGAAGAGAAAAACTTCTGGTAAACCAAGCAGTTTTCCCATATAGTTATCACCATGTTGACATCAATGACAACATAGGAACAACCAACACAAACCATCCATACTTCATGCTCATGTTGCAAGGCTTCCAACAAGTGTAACGAACGAATGCTCACAATAAATGAAAATTGTTGTGTCGTGAGAGCATAGGTTCAAGATGCCGAACACGTGACCAAAATGTGGTCAAGGGTCATCCAAGGGCATGGGATCCAAAGATGAAAGATGCTACTCGATATCAACTGCCATCCAGGTTGTCTCTATCCATCTCAATAAGATAATTGGTAAATATGCGTTCAAAAATATGTTTATTAGATATAAAAAAATCAAAATGATGCATGTTTATTATATTTTAACTAAGGAATACACAAATGAATTTAAGGATAAACAAGCTAAAATCCAAACTAAAATAACAACAAAACTTGTCCTTAAAAATAAATTTCATGATGTGATTTAGAGCGTTGCTTTTAAATTAATTAGTGGTGTGGTTAGTCTTATCTTTAGTGTTGATATTTTAGCTTAGATTGGTAGGTCCATGGCATTAGATTAGTCAATAAAATTGGTAAATGTTTGCTAAGTCCAAATTCACCCAAATTTAGGAGCATAATGACATGCTTATGCAAATTCACAGTGCATGAAATAGCATAATGTAAAATTTGAAACAAATGCATAGCTGTAGAAAGTAAATAATTCAAGGTTAAAGCACAAAAGTGGAAATTTCATTATGTATTAACCAGAGTATTTCATATATACAAGGGAAATACAAAATTTACAGCACAGGTATAAGTACAAAATTAGCTTTATCTGGCATCACAATTATTAAAAATAAAGCATCACACATTGCTAGTCAATTTGTACGACCTCGTTCATGAGTAGCAAGTATCCTAGGTGGACATTATCCCTATGCGAGCATCCAGGTCAACCGTCTGCAAATTTATAATGAAGGGAAGTAAAGGGACCACAACTTCATCGTTAATTGAGGTAGTGGGGGATGTCTCTCGTGGAAGGAATTCCCACTCCTGGCTGCGCCACTACTAGAGTATAATCCAAATTACCCAAGTAATCAAGTAGCATGATCACGGTGGTTGTTGCACACACTTCTTCTTTGGAAAGCACAATATCTAGCAATGAGGTACGAAGAAGGAGGATAGGTCCGAATTTACCTTGTAGCACTCTCCAAGGTCCATAAAATCATCTCTAAGAATCATCTTAAGGGAGTCTTAGGTCGAGGGAGTTTTGATGTAAAACACCTTCCACAACTGTTGGCTAGTGATTCGACCCAGGAATATGGTTTTCCTACAGGGGCTAATAAGGCACACGGGGGTATCCACAAACAAAAATTTGAGAAAGGTAGGACGAAAATGCAAAAAATGGGAAGTTATGAATTTGAGAAGGAATCATCCCAATTTATAGAGTAAAGGAAAAGTCAGTGCACTCTTTCATTTAATGAAAGATTGTATAAAATCTAAGAAATGTATGTCAAGTTGGTTTAAGTTCGTGTTTCAAGGCTTAAGGGGTTAAATCAAATTAAATTTTGATCAAGTCAATGTCGAGATGAGTGAGGGAGGCATGTGTAAAGAATGAGATTTAATAAATTGACATCTTGAGAATTGAACTGTCATCACTCGAGTTCTTTAGGTGAGATTGTGTATGTCAGAGAATGTTCAAGTGTATGCATGAGATTTAAATCTGAGCAAGGTGAAGTGGAAAGTGTGGGTACGTCGCAAAGGTTAAGGAAATTTAATGAAGTTGTAGTCATGTGTGCGGATTAAGCTAAGCTTCGATGTAAATCAAAGAATGAATTCAATTGAATGGATATTGGTTGATGGTCGATGCATCATCATGAAGCGACAGAGCATTAATTAAAAGGAAATTTGAGCTGCCAAATTCAAAGTTGGATAAGGTAAATTGATCTGGACTACTAAAGGTACAATGTTCGGTAGGGTAATAACCAACATCTCTAAATTTGGAGGTGATCGGGCAACCAAATGCATTAAATTCTAACTTATCCTTATTTTCTAGAATGATTGATCACAATTACTTGGGTATTAATATATTGGTTATGAAATTTTGTTAAGGAGATGCACTTTCAAGAATTTTAAGTAAAATATTTGGGAATTAATAGAGCAGATAGTGGAGGTTTCCATTAAGTGAAAAATCTAAAGGTGTCCTTTGCTACCACTATAATTCCCAACCTAATAGTAGACTTCAATGCCAACAAGTTGAGCAAAAAAAAATCTTACAAAGAAATATCAAAAGAAAAAGAAAAGAGAAATATCAAAAGAGAAATCAACTCTTTAAGTGACCCAAATATCTTTATCGGGGCTATGGACGCATGACTGGTAGTAGAGCTATGTTTGGAGGGAGTTATAGAGATAACCTTGTTGAGGCTATGGTCACTTGACTAGCAACAAGTCAATATCCAAGATTGGATTAAAAGGATAAACCAAACTACGTAGCTTGATGTAAACAACCTAATTAGCTTTATTAATCTTCAAAGGTGGTAATTGATCAAAGCACACACAAACACTCTTTAAGAAGTTTCATGACTCTTATGTTGATTACTGAGTGAACTTGGCAAATTATTCTAAAAAATAATCTTAAGTTTTAATTTTGATGGGGTTGTTTTGTTTCCTATTTCTTCTAAATTTAGTTTTGTTGGTTGCTAGTTGTTGTGTGGTTACACAACACTCCCCAAGTTTGCAAAAGCTTCGGGACCCAAATTTCAAAAGTTACATGTTACCAAGGCTAAGAAAAATGGTGCAAAATTTTAGTCCAAAGTATGGTGAATTACAGCTTAGTTTGTCAAATTGGAGTAGAAATTAAAAAAATTGGGTGTTCGGGTAAACTGAGCACGGGTGCATGGCTCGAGGTAGGCCAGCTACAGCTAAACTGGGTAATTAAAATTACCATCAAATGAAGTAAGGTTTCAAGTGGGAAAGGTGAAATTTCACGAGCCTGCAGATGCGATAAACATGGTACCCGAGGTGCATGGTCAAAGTCTATTAGTTCAATTGAGCGTTACGACGGAGGTGTTGAACTGGAAATTCAAGTGTTCGGAAAACCGGATGTCCGGGTATTTGGGTATTCACAAAGCACATGGCTAAGTAAAATGTTAAGCATGTCACCTAGGATGTCTGATAACATAAAACATTTGAAAACCTGCATAAGCACATGGGCTCGAGAAACCATAAAATACATTATTTTGATTGTAAAATTCAAGAGTCATAACCAAATGCGTAACTTTAATAATGATTTATTTTCTGACATATGCATTAAAGGATTTCAATGTAGCTGATGGAAATTATGTAAGTTATGTTGATGCAAGTGGCAAACCATGACGGAAATGTAGACATACATGCAAATGAATCTGACAATATTAAAGCAAGAGGGATACATGATTAAGAGATGGGTATGCGGAAGAGGTGTCCAATGCAAAGGTGCAGATAACCTAGAAAGTAGAAACCTATGTTTTCTCCATCTGGTTAATATAGTGTCGAGTTTCTTTGTTTTGCATTAGCAAATATGTTGCTTGAACCTGAAACTTGATGGCAAAACCAAGAAAAGAGATAGATAGATTTTTTATATCTACTTGATCACTTTGAATATCTAGCTTGTATCCACCTGATCACTTTGAATATCTAGCTTATTCCAAAATTTTGAAGACACAAGCCAACCCGATGTACATTTTCCTGTGATTTCAAAGCATTTCAATGGCGAAGAAGGAAGTCAAAATGTCTTTGACTTATTTCCAAAATGGGGCAAATATATTCCTATGCCAACTGTCATTTACTGCCACATACTATGATATGATTGGCTTAGTTCTACTTAGCCATGTGTTGTTTGAAACTCTTTTGAGGCCTTATGTTCTATAAAAGGTCAGATCTTATTCATTTTAATGGATCATAATTTGTTGAACTCGGTAGACATAAGATTTCCATTTTACCAGTTTTATCTCTATTTTCATGTTTTTTATTCAATTCTAGTTTAAAAACTTGTATATTCCACATAAGTTGCTAATATCAAATCCTTATGAAAGTTATCTCTTGATAATAAATATGACATAGCTGACTATTTATTCCTATCAAAAAATCCAATGTGTTGCGTCATATTTGGGTGCATATTAACACTATTCGATGGTAAACAGTTGTTTCTACAAACTTCTTGCATCATTCTATGCGTAGTTGTGAAGCAATCTAGTGTAGTATAGAATGGTTTTGCTTTTATTTAGTTCATTTCTTGGTGTATGTGTAGATAATAGCTAGGAGCCTTTAAATCTTAGAATCTTTACATGCTTTTCTTTAATTAAATGTTAGAATTTTCATTCAAATAGTTTGGATTCATGAAATACTTCTTGTAACTGATTTGGATTCATGAAATTGTGGAGTAGCACACGTTAAATTTGTTACATCTTTATGTTACTCTATCTGGTACCACTATCATTAAGCTTCAAAACCAAAGACCCCTCGTGATTAACATCAATTTTGCACAATGAACCATGAGTGAACCTAGTGCGTTAGGACCTGACATTCTTGAGCCTTGGGATAGCTAAGATCGTCTTTAACTTGAAAATATTGGTGATTCTTTCAAGATAGATAGGTTCTTCTGTTCATTTGAGCAAAGATTTATCTGCATGTTGGTGTGTGTAGCATCCACATCAACAAGACCCAAACTCTATTTTTTAAGATTTAAATTGGGTACAAAGTTTGGTTTGTAGCTTTGTCTGAACCATATTTTTCATGCATTGCTATTTTTATCCCATCATTTTGTTTTCCTAACTTTTGGGTCATGTTTTGATGATTTTTTAGCCATTTTCTCCTACACTTGGTTAATTTGAGTAATATTTTCTTTGTACAAGTTTGTATTTTAGGCTTTCTAGGTTAGTTTTTTTTTTCTTGATTGTTTTTTAATTTTATTTTCCTTGAAAAGCAGTCATATTACAAAAACAAAATGTATGGATAGTTTGGGTTTTTTTTGGCGATTTGCATAATGAGTTTTCTCTTGACTTGAATGAGTGTTTTGGGCATAGAAAATTTTGGGTTCCTTTTCATAAATTTTGAAGTGCATTTTGGTGGTTTTGTTTGAATTTTATTTGTATTCTAAAAGTCTAAACTTCATTGTATTTTACAATTTTTTGCAAAATACAATCAATTTTTTCAGAATCGACTTACACTACGAAAGTCCAAATATTATTACAGTTTATAGTTTCTTACAAATTGCAAATAGATTTTGAGGGTTGCCTTGTAGTGTGGAATTCCAAATGTTATTATAGTTTAATTTTTTTTATAAAATACAATTGGGTTATGAGGACCAACTTGCAATATAAACGTCCAAGTATCATTATAGTGCATGATTTTGCAAACTACATTTAGGTTATGAGGACCAACTTGTCTAGAAGTCCAAACATCATTGAAATTTATATTTTTTTTAATAAATTGTAATCAATTTCTAAGGGTTGAATTGCATTCTACAAGTCGAAATGACATTACAATTTTTAGCTTTTTGTAAACTAAATTTTGGGCTTGGACTTTGAGATGCTTTCACAATTTTTTGTAGACCCCAAAAACTTTCCCATTTTTTCTAGAATGTAATATTTTTAGGAAATTTTAATTTTAATCGTCATAACCTATTAGAGAGATGTTATTAAAGAAATTTAAAGTAAATTTTGAATATTAATGACATCCTTTAATTTATTTTCTTATGGATGCTAAGGAGTATCTAGGTGTGGTGATAACTTATTTATAGGGAATGTCTTGACCAACCAAAAATAAATGTGAATACAAAGGTGAGGTACCACTCTCAAAATTATTGTTCAAACTTGATAATGGAATACATCAAGATAAAAATTCTTTAGAATCTCAAGCAGAGTGGCCTTGTAGAAGTGCATTTTTTATATTTTATGTGCAATCTCCAAAATTATTTATGACATGCACAAGATTCTAAAATCAAAAGGATATGTTGGTTATAACAATTGATGGCAAAGTTAAAGTTGTTCCTCATTTCAAGAATAGGAGGGCCCCCATCCTCCATGAAGGTCTCATTCTTTTAATCATGGAGCATGTTAAAGCTACTCTCCCTATCCTTGATATTAAGGGTAAGGAGAAGATTATGAGTGATGTTTTTGGTTCGTCTGGCTCAGATACTAGAATTATAGATGAAGAGGAGTGGAACGAAGAGGAAGAAGGTGTTTCCCCGTCCCCTGTGACTACTTCCTTGAAAAAAAGGAACATGGGTAGCACTAAAAGCAACCAAGCGCCTTGTTCTTTCTGACAGTGAGGACACGGAGGTGGGCTTGGATGAGTCCCATCCCAAGAATATGGAGATGGTTTTTTGCTAGGGAGAAGTCGAAGGCAGAGGTAATGAGGAGGGTTTTCAAGATAATGCTTTGGGTATGAAGGACAAGGATAAGCCGAGGAGGTCGTCCAAGCACATTGCTAATTTGAAAAACTAGGCCTCGAAAGTTCTAGTGAAAGACCCCAAAATGATATGTGAGGGGAAGGCTTTTGGCGAAAAGGCGGTGGAAATTGATGACTCCCCGATTCAAGACATGCCCAATGTGGAGCGGGGAGAAGAGAATAAGGGACAAGATGAGGAGGATACTGAGAAGAAGAGTGCTAAGCTGAAGCCTCTAAAGGTAAATCCCCTTTATGAGGACTTTTCTTATCTTGATGATGATTCTACCTCAATGTTTGAGTTGCTAGAAATGGCAAGGGCTAGGGCCAATGGAACTTTTAAGTTAGCTAAATGGACTCTTCAGGAGTTTAATAAGGTTAACATTAAAATAAGGGGTTTGAAGGAGAACTTGAAGAATGTTATGAAAGGCTCGGTGTTGGACATTTTGATCGACATAATTGTGGACCTTGAGGGTTCTTTCAATTATTTCAAATCTTTGTGTGAAGAACGATTGGCTAGTTTAGAAGCCAAGGTATTGGGAACGAATGCGTACATAAAGAAGCTTCTTCATGCGTGTCACATTTTAGTGAAGAATAGTGCAGACTCTTTGAAAGTCCTGTTCTGAAAGATAAGTGAGCTCAGGGAGGACCAAGTGTATTTTTCTAGAAGTTAATGGAGAAAGAGCATTTGGCCAAAGGCAAAGGTAAAAAAGGTGCGGAAGATGACGGTAAAGGCCTTACTGTTAGAGGGTCTACTGATTGGATAAAGTCCTTTGAGGTTGAGAAGGAGTTGTTGGACATGATTGAAATGCACAAAATCCAGGAGCTTGAGGTGGCCAACACCTTGAGCAGTATGAATTAGTGTTCGACTCTCTCTTTGTTTGTTGTTCGTTTCCTGTTGGGTCTCAGTTTTTTTCCTGTTGTTTTGTTGTTTTGATGTTGTTGGGTGTTGTTGTTAGTTTACTATTTTATCTCTCATACAACCCCCCGTTTTGTCTTGTTTTTTGGATCTTGGTATTCTTACCAAAGCAGTTTTTTAGCAGCATTTTGTATCTCAAGTTGTAAAGGGTTTCGGGTTCCTTCAAAACCTGCTTTTGCCATATAATCAAAACAATTGATGGCAAACTAATCATGTAAATAAAATCATATTATATTTAAGAGATGTTGAATCTCCCTCCAGGGGATGATTTTGTAAGAATATCCATAGAATCAATAGAGTATTTTGAGGCTCATGTTGATCATTATATTAAAATTATAAACAAGAATTGGTTAGTTAAGCGAAGAGCTAAAATATCCAAGGTGCCAAAGAAGATTTAATTCAAGGAGGAGATTAATGATGTAATTACTCTCTTAGTTCAAGTAGTCAAGCTTGATATTGGTAAGGAATTACACCCACATATGTTATAATTTATTGCTAAAGTAATATACAGAGAAGAGTTTATTAAATCTCCACAAGTAGCTATGTGAAGTCATCTAGTAAAAACAATTTTATATGACTTCATATTTGGTATATACCTTAGCAAGAAGGAAATAGCTTGTTGGGCTTGAACAAGTAGGTGGCATGGATCCAAGCAAGTAGTTGGTATATCAATATTATCCCCAATTGGAGACTAAGCAAAGAAACAAGCATTTCAGAAGGGTGAATGACACCTTTACATTCAGATCATACACAAATACTTGAGAACGAAAAAGCAAAAGGAATTTCTCCAAAATTAATGGAACATATCCAAAAATTAGGAAATTGGTATTATCAATTTTCCACCTTTACTTATATTAGAATTATAGGATTTTGAAGAACACCATACAAACTCCTAGTTTATGTTAGTGAGCAAATTTATTTAATGGAGGTATTCATATAAGTCATTGAGGTTCAAAAGATATGTACAAATAGGAAATTAAAAGGCCTTTATTTCCCCATATCAATTAGGAGGTATAGTTTTTGACCAATCAAATGACTAAAATTATAGATATTGAATTATCCCTCTTGATGATTAGGCCATATGAAGTAGGGGATTCGTTTAACCAAAAAAGTGTTTTGAAGGGTTGAAATCCATTGTCATACATAAACCCCATTTGGAGCATTATTGGGAAAACTATGGTGATCACATAAAGGTGTGTAAAAGTTCCTACTCATGCATGAATATAGATCAAATGATGAAATACTAAATTGCCAAAATTCCTAAAGGATAATAGAATAAGGATGCTATCTTTGATCCTTCATATGAGGTTAGCAAACTTTTTGATAAACCTTTAGCTATGTGAGATTCAAATGTTGGAGAATTTAAAAACATGTAAGTTTTTACCCTATAATCAAAGGGAGCAAGAAGTGACTTGAGGAAGCAACAAACAATTTTCAAAAGGAAAACCATTTCAATATAATAGTGATAGTACCATGGGAAACATGGCACAGGTCATGGTTCTGCAGATTCGTTGGCACATCAGATTCTCAGATCTGGTTATTATTGGCTATGTGTGTTCAAGGATGCCCATCAACATTTAAGAACATGTCACATATGCCAAATTTTTGCATCAAGGGAGCGCCACTCAGCCATGCCATTGCAGTCTGTTTATGAGGTAAGGCCATTTGCCCAATGGGCACTTGACTTTGTTGGGGTAATTAATCCTAATTCTTCTGTAGGACACAAATTCATTTTGGCTGCCACAAATTACTGCACAAGATGGACAGAAGCTATACCTTGCAAGAATAGCACAACGAAGGTAGTAATCAAGTTCCTCACCGAATGCATCACAACTAGGTTTGGAGTACCCTTCGCATTGGTATGTGATAATGGCCCTGCCTTTTCCTCTGCCGAGTTTATATCATGGGCTTATGATAATAAAATTGTTTTAAAGTATTCTTTAAACTATTACCCACAAGGAAATGGAGTTGCAAAATCAACCAATAAGAATCTCTTAGGAGTAATAAAAAAACTGTTAGAGAACAATCCTAGAGACTAGCATACCCAGATAAGATTTTCTTTATGGGCAGATATGACTAGGATCAAGGCTGCTTTAAAGACTTCACCATTTAAGCTAGTCTATGGCCAAGAGCCCGTGTTCCCCATTCAATTCCAAATACCTGTCCTAAAATTTATGCAAGAATTTTACTCTAGTGATGACAGGATCGAAGTAAGGTTAGTTGGCTTGTTGAAATTAAAAGAGCAAAGATGCTGCTTTGCAGCAATTCTTTAAGCACCAGGCTATTGTCAAACGTTGGTTTGAAAAAAGAGCCAAAATCAAGGTTTTCAGAATATCAGACCTTGTGCTACTGTAGGATAAAGCTAATGAAAAGAAGGGCGATCACCAGAAATTTGATAAGCTCTAGTTGGGCCCCTATCAAATTGTTGAAATCCTAGGAGAAAATGCTTTCTAGCTGAGTAGTTTAATAGGAGAACCTATTCCATTGTCTATCAATGGACAGTTTCTTAAACATTACTTTGGATCTTGAAAGTTTGATATTTTTGTTGGGTTGTATATATGTAAATAATTTGTTGTTTTGCTTATTTGTCGTTTGTTGTTTTCCTTGCTTCCCTTTTCCTTTTTTGTTCTTTTGCTTGTTGTTTCCTTTTTGTGTGAGGACCTTCCTTTTATGCAGTTGTAAGGTTGTTATCTGAAGTATACTTTGGTTACTAAGAGAGAAGTTGGTTTAGATATTTTCAGGTTTTCTGATTAGATGATTTTGTCCTAAATTCGTTGTTTTATGTCCATTATCAACAAGGGTTGTGGAAAGTTTTGAAAACAAGGTGCAAGGTAAACAATCTTCATTAACTACAATTGAATCTGTCACAAATCAATAGAAATATCCCCTTTTGTAATGGTATAGTTGTCTTAGGGCAATGGTGTTGTAAGATTTGAGTGAAAAATCTGATTCCCCAGATGTTGTTATGAGGTCCATGGTAGTTTTCAACCCAGTACAGATGTCAGACATCTAACATATTGAGAAAGAATTGAATGAAATATTTGAAACTCAAGAGAAAAGAAAAAAAAAAACTTAATATGAATGGGTGATTCCAGTATCTCTACCGGGGCTATGGACGCCTGACTGACAGTAGAGCAATGTTGTGAGAAAACTAGAGGTATCTTTGTTGGGGCTATGGATGCCTGACTGGCAGCAAAGCTATGCCCAGGATATCATTGCGCAACAGCTAAAGGGAATCGAATCATGTAGTTCAAATCTTGCACATTGTTGTTCAAAAGATGAGGAAAACTTTATAAAAGAGTGATGCACCATCAAGCACACACAAAGATTCAGGGGTAGCCAGTGTTGTTTTACATTTGAGATTCTAGCTCAACCTTGGTTGTTAAAACTGACCCAACTGGAGTTGTGATGTCTATAAACCAGGAGTTATGGGTAGCCAAATCCTTCAGTTTCTTGAAAATGGTTAAACTATTTCCCCAGCCAAGTCGCCAATTGTTATGCCTTGCATAACCACCCCATTTTAAACTTGGGTCCCCCTTGTTCTGTTATGTTTCCTTTGGCCTTTTGTTTTCTTCCTTAGGCGTTTTCATTTTATTCTGGGGGACGCGGGACCGGGATTGAAATTGAACTTCATAATTTCTTCTAAGTTATGGTTTTCGTTCCATTCTCGGTCCCGGTTCCGCCCTTTTGCGCTTGTTCTTTTTGTTTTGGCGGGCGCAGGATGAAGAACGAAATGAAACTTCAGAATTTCTTCTAAGTTCGAGGTTCTGGTTCCATTCCGGTCCTGGTTCCGCTGGTCTTGCTCGTTTGTTTTGCTTTTTGTCCTGATCGTTTGGTCGCAGGATGTTTTTCTTCCCTTCCCCTTTTTTTTCCCTTTTGTCGTCTCTTTGTATGTTGTCGGAGGCGGGATCGAGATGGAATCCAATCCTGAAACTTGGAAAAGTTTCAGTGTCGAATTTAGTTCCATTCCCACCCTTGTTGTGGTTCGCCCGAGATCGGTTTTTGCTCCGATCTCGCTTGCGTTTGTTCCCAGGTTACGTTACCTTTTGCAGATGCAGAGCTAGAATGTGGGCTAGACTTGGAAATGATGGTTATTTCCATGTTCGGTTCCCGTTCCGACTTCGGTCCCGGTTCCGGTTTCATCTTGGCTCCGCCCCCACCGGTATTAAAGGAAAGTGTGTTTCTGGTTCGGATTTGGTTCCACCTCCGCCAGAGTTGAGTTTCTTTTTGCTAAGTATAATTAAACGAAAGATGTATAAAGGGTAAGACGAGAATGATATTTTTCTATGCTTTTAGAGGACTGATGAAGGCATCATTTGGCAAGGTTAAAGCATGTCGAGAACCCTTGATGCCGCTTCATGAGAAGATCAGCTCACATAAAAGAATGAACGAGAGGAAGGCATAAAGGATGAAGAGCGGCGAGTCTTGATGACAGATGGGTGTCTACTGGAAAAAGTAGATAGACATTAATGACAGTGCTTCCGAACATTCAAAGCAGCTCTGCGAGAGTGGTTTTCGAGGTCGAGGATAGAACGCGTGGAGTCTTAGTGGCAGACACGAGGGCTGCGAATTAATGGTGGTGGTTGTAAAAGATCTGGAAACCATGCCTGAAGGAGATCTTTCGCAGACATGAACAGAGTATATGCATTTAATGCATCCTTGACTTTGTTCAAACCCTTCTAGAACTGACTTATTTTGTAAACCCTAAAATAGGGGTCGACACATTTTTGGCGTTTTGTATATATGGCACTTTGGCCTCTTTTTAAAAAAAAGGGAGGATAGGGACGATAGACAGAGAGATATACATAGATATAAATTTTCCTTTTGATCTTCTTTTCAGTTAAGAGTTAGCAAGTTAGGGTTAGAAGGTAGAGAAACTTGAGAGTAGAAGTAGAGTAGAAGTTAAGTTCAAAAGAAGGAAGTGATGTATCTTTCAGTTTTTCTTAGTATAGACGGAGATAATTCAAAGACATGGATTTTCTGTACACTAGTGATCTTCCCAGATTTGTAAATGTTGTTTATCTGTTTCACCAACAGTAGAAGCAGCCAGATTTAAATCTACTTCATATTCTGCTCCAGAATGGTATTTATCTTGAGTTAATTATTTGATTTGGAAAGCTTTCAAGGAATGGAATTTTATCTTATGTTTTGTTTAAATGATGATTTGCAATCTACTGTTAAAGTTTGCACTGTGAATGGATGAAACTTCGTATTAATTACAAGTTAACTTTATTCTGCAGTTTTAGTTTAAGAATTTCTTGGAAGGCAACAAGTCTAATTAATTGGATGAATCAACATTCTCGTCAGTTTAAAAGCTTTAATCTATCTATTTTTTTGTTTCTTTAAAACCACCGGTTAAAGTAGGTTTAAATATATGTTTGATATTATAACAATCTAGTAGCTCAAAACCAACAGGCCCCTTGAACATTACAATTACATCAACCATTGGGTGAAATCAGCATAGTCGAGAAATGATTACCAGGACCTTGGGTGTTAGATATCCATGTGTTAGCTTTCTCTTTCAGGAGAAACATAATAGTAATATTTTGTTTAATGTTGTGTTGTTTTGACCATCAACAATCATGATCTAACCATATCCTCCTAGGAGATCACATGCACCAATATAAAACATCTTGGCCTCAAGAGAACCTATATCATGTCAAACCTCTAAGCTAGCATCAAGAGTAAACCATGACATAATACCAAACACACTCTAAACGAAGAATCAATGTCTCCAATCACATGAAGATAACTATCTCCTAACAATGAACTTGTAAATGTGAAAGAACTCTTCTACAACAATAGGATCTAAGAGCTCCTCCAAGACATCTACAAACACTAAAGAAGATCATCCATCACTAATGATGAATTCACATCATTGCCAACAACTCCCATTGAATTTTGATATCGAGCTATATATGGCATGTCATGACAACCATCTTCTAGATGAAGATCATCCAAGTCCACACACACACAACAAAAATTCCAATAATACCAAGTAGAACCAAGATCTTCAAGCCAAGAAGATACAACCACCAACAAAACATCAGGGATCAATCCCATACTTTCAAATCATCACCGTGAAAAGCTCCCACTGAAATGCATAACCAATGAAATGTAACTATGCTATCATGACATCATGATAAAAACACATACTACAAGTCCCAACAACCAACTATCTAGGTACTCTAACCATCAATCTTCTCATCTCAAAGCAACATACCAATGCACAAATGACCAAAGGCAAGGCCAACTAGAAAAGTTTGCATCAACATTGAATCAATATTGTGGATATAGACAATCCATATCCTAGTCATCCCACTGTAATTAAATAGGTGATCAACACATACAATTGTATAACTCGTAGATCCCAAACAATGAAACATGTAGACTCATCATCATATTAGTAACCTAGAAATCAAGATATCAAAGAAGATAATCTTGTAGATGACAAGAATCAAACAACAAACCAACCATATATTTGATTCACCAAACATGTCCACAAACGAGTAACCATAGTCAAGGAACCAATCAAGTATCTAGGAGATAAGAACAACCTCCTAACAATGAACCATATCACCACTAAACAACCACATACATGATCATGTCATGTCAATGCTGAAATGTACCTACATATCCATGACACCATAACCATTTCCAACATTGTACATGCACTCAACTATCACCCACATGAGACTCCAAATATCTACACACATGTCAACCCATGTCTTAAAAACTAAAGACAACCTATGTACTTGTCACCATCAAATTCCAACTCTAAAAAACACCCGTAAACTTGTAACAAGAAGCACCAAATTGATAATCACTTGTACCATCATAAATATCATATAAAAATTTGTACTCCCTCAAGGTTTCGCCAATTGACTCATTTGGATTCTCACAAAATCACACCTGAAATCTTAGACACCTACAAGTGATAAAAATAAGTACAATCCTCTCTTTGCAGAACAAACTAAAAATCTACCTGATCTACTATGTAGTATATTGCATATTCTCTCCAACGCTTATTCAAAATTAAAAATCCAATTCCATATTCAAAATTTATGATGAAAACTGTGTACAAGAGAACACTTGGCTTGCAAGTCCCAAAAATTGATGAAAATTGCAAAATTAGGGAACAAAACCTATACCCCTGCATAGTTTTCGGAGAGAGCTTTCCTTCGAATATTGGAAGTAAAAAATTTGGCATCTTGGGTGAAAGCTATGCTCGTATGAAAAAATCCACAATTAGGCTTATGGGGTGGTTGTTGGCGACCCTTGGGTGGCTGATTGATAGCTCCACCAATGGCGCCTAGGTAGAGAAACTATTAGAAAATTTAAATATATATATATATATATATTAAAAAAATATGGACAATTTAAATTTGAAATACTTAGTGGGGGGATGTAGGCCAAGCCCCACCTGACCATGGGTTGGAGACTGGAGGCCAAAGGCCCCCCGACCCCAACAACCTTTGGATGGGCCAACAAGCGTTGGCAAGTATTGACACCCCTGTACTGACCCATGTGTTTCATATCTTGTAATGAATTAGATCTTTCTTGCATATCCATGGATTCAACTTTGCATCAAATCTACTCAAACAAGGGTTATAACAAAACTTGGGAGGTCACACCTCCCATAACCATGAAAGCTCTTATACCACTTGTTAGGAAATGATGCATGAATGCCCAGTTCATTAATCCATTTCCTACATAATCCTATGAGAGAAAAACATGCATACAAGCTTACAGAATAACCATAATGCATAGATCAAAATAGACAAGCCACAAGATAACACAAGATATAACTTGGGAAAACCCTCATTAGGGAAAAACCCAGCCTCCAAAATCATCCATACTCCATCTATTATTCAACAATAAAACAATACATGCACTTACAAAGTTACCATGAATACTTATGAAGCATTAAGCCTCTCCAATGCATCCTCCATATGTCCAAGCGTGAATCCACACATCCCATGCCATGCTTCACATATGCACTTGTCAAAAAGACTCAATAATGACAACCGACTCACCTAGCCAACCTTAACCACTAAACATGTGTTTGCTTTTATAGATACAAGTTCACACAAATACAACTGAGTGGTAAGATAATTCCATGTGCCACAAAACCATGTGAACACAAAACCATTGACCCCACATTAAATATTGGGTACTAAGTTTTCACAAATAATAAATACTTTTCCCCAAATATTAAATTAATATCTTATTTCTCTCACACATAAAATAATAACCCAATATTACAATACAACTTTACAAGTGGCCCCAAATAATTATCTAATGTGGCTAAACACGCCTCCTAGGTGCACCACAACTAAATAATTATTTAATTACATTATAATAAATCAACTTATGCAATGGTGTACAACGACAAATCCTCACAACATATTCCTAACATAGACATGCAACCTTTTGATTATACCATTACTACAATTAGCTTTAGGAAATCCAAAAATGGAGGAAGGGAAACAAATTGTCAAGTCATCTATAGATTGGCTCATACAAAAGATGGACAAGGATAAGGAAACTAAAAAATATTTGAAAGATAAAGTGGCACATCTTACAATTGATATTGAGTATATGATGGATATCATTGGTTCATCATTTCCTTAATGTAATTCCTCATCACATTTTGAGCATTAAAATTGAAATATGTACTACTAAATAGATAGGTAATGTCATGAAATTCATTTATGCTTGGAATACCGAGCTAGTAAATTTGGGTTAGAATAATATAAGAAGTAGTTGAAATTACTATGGAATTATTAAAAGGGATGGAAGCCATTGAAATATTAATGAAGGGTAACCATTGAGTTGGAAGCTATTGGAATTTTTTTATCTCATATATACCGAATGGAAAAAGTGAAAATTTTCATATTTGGTGGATGAAGGAATCCTAAGTGATTAAGAAATAAATGTACACCAAAAGTGGAAATTGGCATATAATTTGCACCTTTCTTTTTTCTATATTTGCCCCGAGTTAGAAATTTGAATGATATTGTAGATAAGAAGAAGCTCTTTCGCCTCCCTTACTACACCCTCCCAATGATCTTACACAACTTGTTTTTAAAATGACAATCAGTCCAAGTGTTTTTCTCCAAATGTAACACTATCTTTGAAAAACACTTAATGATTTTTGTATATAGCACATATCCCCTAAATCTAGAGGGGTTTCTCTTTTAGTGTAAAATAAAGCACAAATTTCATGTAAAAAATATTGTACGAGACAATGTACGTGCACTTCGAGCTCTATAGAATGCACTCCAAACTCTGTAGATTGCATCTGCACCTTTCATGTAATTTGCACCTTTCTTTTTTCTATATTTGCCCTAAGTTAGAAATTTGAATGATTTTGTAGATAAGAATAAGCTCCTCCACACCTCCCTTATTGTATCCTTCTCAATGATCTTACACAACGTGTTCTTAAAATGACAATCAGTCCAAGTGTTTTTCTCCAAATGTAACCTTATCTCCAAAAAACACTTAATTGTTTTTGTATATAGTACATATCCTCTAAATCTAGAGGGGTTTCTCTTCTAGTGTAAACTAAAGCACAAATTTTATGTCAAAAATATTGCACGAGATAGTGTGCATGCACTTCTAGCTCTACAGGATGCATTTCAAACTCTGTAGATTGAATTTGCACCTTTTCACGTAATTTGCACCTTTCTTTTTTCTATATTTTCCCTGAGTTAGAAATTTGAATGATTTTGTAGATAAGAAGAAGCTCCTCCACACCTCCCTCTACATTTTCCTCATATCCTATATATCCATCATTTAACCATTTTCACTCGGAGTGTCATTATGTTGTCGAAACTTAGGGAGCACACATCCAAATCGAGAATCGCGGACAAATCTACTCAACGAGAGGCTTGACATAGTGCGTTTTCGTCTGGGTCTATATTGGTTTGAGCTTTTCTTGCCTTATCTTGAGTGTTTGTTTGATTTTGTGATTTGTTTGGTTTTATTGTTTAATCATTCACATTGAACACATTTTCATGCACACACTTACAAATAGACTATCATTAAACACATATCGTCATTACATTACTTAGTTGTTTTCTAATCTAATTTATCCTTACAATATTGTCATCATGACACTTTAACCTCATTTTCAAATGGTGAATCTTACTTAGATCATACTGAAACCACCTTATACAAATATCGATTTAAACGTGCAAGTTTACTCCCCTAAAAGATGATTGATAATCCTAAAAAATCACAAAGATATCCCTAATTGAAACTCGTATAAACAATAAACTAACTTTTAATTTACCTAAAATTCTCACCAAACAATTAATCAAATGACCTGATATACCACTTATGCTTTTGCTTCTTGTTACTCTGATTTCTCTTTAAAGAATTACCGACACCCAATTCTAGTTAAACTCTGATTTGAATAAAATAAATCCAAGAAATAAAAGAGGAAAAAGAGGGAGCAACGATATTTATGTCCCCACTTATAGATGAGGCGGGGATTTACTTATCCAAAAGCTGCCACCTCAGCGGTATCCTGACGTGGCAAAGTTTCGAAGGATCTCAAATATTTTTGGGGGAGAAGATGGAAGCGAACAACGCGGAAGAATTTGCACAGGGACTAAAATGGGCGAGCCAATCTTGGGTTCTTCGAATTAAAAGGTCAGCAAACTTTCTTTATCTTGCTTATAATGTCTAAACACGTTCAAATAGTTCAATTCTAATGTGCATTAGAAAATATTATCAGCTAGAAGAAATGCTGCGTATTTATTTAATGGAATACAGTGCACACACTCACAGCGCGCCTTCCGTGCAATATAATATCTGTTTGGATTTTAGGCATTTGTGATCGATTTCAAACTTAAAATTTCTCTGCGCTTTTTCTTCTCTTCTCACATATGATTTCAATTTCACTGAACTTCTGCCTTGAAAACCTCTGCTCACTAAATTCAAACAAAACAAGTAAAGAAAATGTTTCGATCAAATTTCGGCCTCTGCTTTTTCTCTGAGATTTGCAGCAACATTATCCGTCAGAAAGTCTGGGTAAAATATAGCGCGTCAATTTGCCAATGCCGGATTGGATTTTTAACTCTTCTGCTAGAATTTTAAAACTGAAATATCTCATTGTTTATGAATTCCAGAGGAACTGAAAACTCTTAATTTTTTTATTTTCTATTCATCATATATTACAGTAATTTGCAATATAATTTATGAAGTCGATTTTACTTTAAAATATTAATATTCGTCATTTTCATCACAGTTATATTTTGGTATGTTATTTATGAAAAAGTTGTATTGCTTCTTTCATTTGACTTTAGGGGAGAACCTACCACTTAATTATGAATGCATTAGGTATTGCAAGGGAATAATTAACATATTGATATCTAGGCTAATTAAGTAAACAAACAATTAGTTGTATTGCTTCTTTCATTGACTTTAGAGGAGAACCTACCACTTAATTATGAATGCATTAGGTATTGCAAGGGAATAAATAACACATTGATATCTAGACTAATTAAGTAAACAAAAAATTAGTATGGATTTAAGGAGTTAGAGGTGGATTAATTAATAAACAAGATGATGCAACCTAGAGTACCTTGCTTGGTGTTGTGAACTTTTTAAAGTAACTCTTGATTGTGCATATTAATTTTGTTGCAAAGTATGGTTAGACAAAATCTTTCTAGTACAAACACTAAAATAGTATCATAGATCAACCTTAAGTCCTTTGCTACGATGATATGATAAATCTCCTATAATGTAAAGTGGCCCACGGTGTCCATTGTTAGGTATTATATCATAAAAAAATGTGATGATTAACAAGGAAGATGCATTATGTTGCTCATCAATAACTCCAATGAATTCTTCAAAAATTATAATGGTATGTCAATCATCTCTTCATTTGTTTTTCATCTTCCTTAATAGTAACATGATTAGATTGATCATTTTTTGGAAAAGGATTGGTGCATTTTTGAAGATTCTAATTGGGAGGAGATACAAATTTGTTGCTCCCATTGCATATTCCTTCCACATGAATTAACTTGTTATCAATCAAATCTTGTAATTCCCAAAACCTTTGCGTATCATGATCATTTACTCTTTGATATTCACAAAAAGATTTTGAATCAAAACCCTTAAACATATAAATTGAGGTGTCCAACAATATAATAAGTGATACTCTAATCATATTTTCTCAACATGGAGAGTGAATTATTAGTACCCTTGTGAAAGTATTTTTTAATGTTTATTCATAAAGATAGGATGAAGGAACGTTAGATGAAACATACCTAACTTGGAAGATTAGTATCCAACAATTTGACCCCTAGTTTCTAATGCTTGCACACAAATATAATAAAAATGTAGCATAAAATTTGGATATGCTTGCTGGAGAAGGTTATTGTAAAGCAGGAACGTGACAGCTCGGTCATTAACCAGAAGATGCGTCCATTTGCTCTTCTATCGGTAGGAACGGGACCTGTTTATCTGCCCTTTCTTGTCCCCCACATAAGCGTCCTGCCTACCTTGAGCGATGGCTGGCGGGAAACTCGATGCAAAGGTTCCAGACTGAACACTCCATCCCCATCTATCTGCATCCTGCCTACCTTGAGCGATGGCTGGCGGGAAACTCAATGCAAAGGTTCCAGACTGAACACTCCATCCCCATCTATCTTGTAGAGAGTGTCACTAAGTGCGTTACCCGCCCGCATCGTTTTTTCTTCAATTTGTTTCAACCGGGTTGGTTCATTCAAGATTGATTGAAGCGTGTGACGAATCGCGACCGGCCCGCTTCACGAGAACAAACGACGAGGGCCCTGCTGTCTATATGGGAGCAATCTCCTTCCACTTCGACATGATTCTACATAGGGTACCTAGATAGGGCTCTCCCCCAATTAACAGAAATGCCGGAGCGGGGGAACCATTATGATTAGTATCCAGAATCGCCGTACTTCTTCACACCCTAGGCGCAGGTGCCTCTACGCTTCTCTGATTTATATTCCGACGGGAGGCTGGGTTCGGACCTTCCATTGACGCCCGGAAAATGCCCACGTCCAGTTCTCTCGGGGGCGTGCTCGACTCTCTATCTCAACTCTTGTGAGCCCCGAGTATTCTATTAAGAAAACTTTATAGTAATCATTGGAAGCACGCTACCAATGAATGATCCTTGTAATTCATCATCTAATGATTGGGTTATTTATATTTGTGATATAGAATTAATTTTGCAAATTAGACCTTTAAACCAAGATAATTGAAAATGCTTTGAACATGCTTTGAACAAAGGAATTTGTGAATTAGGTATATGAATAAATAGAACTATAGAATAATTGTGTACTCTTTTGGTGTATGTGGAAATTTAGCAACTAATTTACCATTCTACAAGACAACCAAACAAATTGTATTGAATGTTCTTATCTCGGTCATTTTGTCATTTTTACCATTATACAATTCAAATTAGGTTGCCGAAAAGTCCATTGAAGAAGGATATGTTGATATGTTTCAATCTAATAGATCATGCATTAATTCACTATTCAAATCTTTTTTATTAGTGGAAGGGAGATTGTTAAGCTTGGTCTTAACTTAGATAAGCTTAGTCTTAACTATATATTTTTGAAGAGGTGATTGGAAAATAGTGGAGGAATGATTATGTCTATGTGTGGTGATAGGTATATTAGTTGGGATGGAAGGGATAATATGAGGTAGTTGGGAAATAGGTTGTGAGGGGATAATGGTAGTGAGCATGGGAAATGGGAATGAGTGCAAGGATAGGAGGGGTGTAAAAATAATGAGGTTTTGTAAAAATTTGGGAACATAATAAGAGTACAAATAGAGGAAGTGGGGTGTTGGATGGGAAAAGCAGGCATTTAGGTTTGGGACATGATAATGGAAGAGGAGGCTTAACAATGTGAGATGAAGGGAGCATTGTTAGGAGTATTATCTATTCAATGACTATTTGGTCAATTACTTTAAGCAATTTCATTCATAATATTTTTTCATAAGCAAGCTATGAATTGCATCTGTTAATGACAAAGGATTATAATCATTATCAAGTTTAACAATGTCTTCCCTAAGAAATTGCAACTTATCGGCCTTATCTATTTTTTTAATTTCAATATTTTTGAGATGACCTCATAATCAAAGTGTTCCTCCACGTTGAGAAACATAGATGTATTCATTTTTTCCAAAATTTAGGAACCTCAAAGTGATCCATGGCAATATAAGAGTTGAGTCTATGACTATTCCTAATAGTAAGGTGAGATTGTGGATAATGTTTTGGCATATAACCCCAATATATGTTAGAGTTATCATGTATTAGAGAATAATTAATTAATCTTTAATTAATTATTATTCTAATTCTCATGCACTTAAGCTAAACTTATGATTTCTTTATTAGTTAACTTAATGCTTTATATATGTTAACTACAAAGCTAATATTAGATCATTTTGTCTCATCACATAGGATGTTGACACTTGTCATGATCTAATCCCTTTATTATAGGGTTGCTCTTATAAAGCATTCATTCTCTCTTGTATTATTCATTCTGTAAGTATTTTTTTTTAGGAATAACAAATCTTTGTTTTGGAGACCTCTTGGGTGGAAGGTGTTATGTTCATTGTTTGATCCTGTGTCTCGTGTTATTTACAAATCTACCATGGTATCAGAGCAAGGATTTAGTGAACCCGTTCTCCATTTTTGAATGTTTTTTCTCAAAGGGTTACAAGATAGAATTTTGAATTTTCAGTGTTTTTTTTGCAATTTTTGGAGGTGGGAGAATTTTAGGAGCACTTTGGCACAAAATGAACCTCGCTATTGCATCCGGAGTGACCAAAAACCTAAAGAACGACTGTCGTTTTGCAAAAATTAGAGAAGTTGAATTTTTGACACTTTTATAGGGCATATTTTTCAAAGCAAAAATTTGTACAGTCGTATGCTGTACTTGTCCTCGGCTCTATGTAGGCAAAAAAAATCACATAGGTGGGTTTGTAGGTTTTTTTTTAAAAATTGCATTCAATTTTTTTTTCAGGTTTTATTTTTTTTCATGCAAAATTTTTTTATCAGCCCAAATTTTTTTTCCAGGTGCCTTTTTTGAGTTGGGAAGAATTTTTAAGGCATCTTTTTAAGAATATTCTTTCCATTGAATATTCTTCAGCATAGATTTTGAGGGTTTAAATAAAAAATTTCATTCAAAATTTATTTTGCATTTTTTGGTCAAAATTTTTGAAGCGCCCCTTTTCAGAATATTCCTTGCACTTCAGCCCTTGTGCCTAGCTGCCATACCCCATATGACCAGAAGCTTGACTTTTTTAGCCCCCAAATCACCTCCTAGGGCCTAATTGTGCAACTTTTACAAAATCGGGTATATCTTGGGCATATGAACTCTATTTTTTGAAAACTTTATACTGTCGGAAGCTAGTTCTGAGCTTGTTCCAGATTTGTAGGTATTTTTTTCTTCATTTTTTTACCAGAAAGTTGCTACAGTTAGTTGAAGTTATCCCTTTCTATGCTTCTAAGGCCATAACTTGGGTAATTGGACTCCGTTTATTGCAAATGAATAGGCATTGTAAAGGTCTTTTAGTGCTCTACACAGCCATGTGGTCCATTTTTCTAAAATATTCACCAAGTACACAAATATCTCTCTAATGTGTTTTTTGCTTTCATAAGCTTTTCTGCTCTCAAAGTTGTATTAGGGTTTGGTTTTTGTTGTTGTGGGGGGATAAATTTCTCACTTTTAGTATCTTTATATAGTAGAGATAAAAAATTATCTACCAAACATTGCTTTGAAAACTTCAACCATCATGGTAGATACCTCTTCATTTGAATGTCTTACGCCACACAACTACCATACCTGTAAAGCTCATATGCCTAGAATACTCATGTCTAAGAGTTTATGGTCCACTTTGTGAGATATTTCAACATAGGAACAAGATAGATGAGGCTATGGGTTTGATTTCACTACATGTTTCAGATAGTCTCTTGTTTCATTTAGAGTCTTGCAACACTCCTAGGGCTATGTGGACGAGGTTTAGTGTACAAACCCTCTGTTCTTGCTATTGATTTCCAAATGCAAATGATGTGTTCTTGAGTGTTTTTTGAAAGAGGGTGATCCCACAATACTGGTTTACAATTTTTGGCCAAACTGGACACTAAACTAATTTTTTCTAATTAAATCTTCACTTTCAGGCACTTATAGCGGCTAAACCGTGAGGAATTTGAAGATGATGCAAACTAGTGATTTGTGGCATTTTGTCTATAGATTTTAAATATATTTTTTTCAAATTTTTTGGAATCAGATTACACTTCTTTTTCCATCTCCTTAAAAAACTAGTTTTTTTTGGTAAACACCATTTTTAAGGAGTGACACTCACCGTATAACAAATTTTTTTTTCCATGAGGGATAAAATTCTAATTTTTTTGAATTTAGATTTGTAACTACGATATCTAATGCTTCCAATTGGTTTCATAGTGTTTTATTGAATATTTTTTCCTTAATCAAGTTTCAAGTCAAACCAATTACAATTTAAACATAGGCAAACCGTATAACACAACTTTTTTTGTATGTATTGAAATTCAATTTTTTTGTTGGATCAAGGACTTCAATATTTGGTGCACTCATATTTTTCAAATTTTTTTGATAATCTTATATTTTTCCACATGTGCAAAACAAAGAGCTTGATTTTCGGTGAAAAACCTACATTCACAAGAAATAAAAAATAATAAAATTAAATTTATTTAAAATTATACTTTTTGGGAAGCTTATAATAAGGACTACATACTTACAAAAAATAAATTTTAAATGAATTCATTTGATCCCCCAGAAGGTAAATTAAATGTTGTTTTTTATCAGCATTTTGATAGGTGTAAAGGAGACTTCATTATAGGTATGGTTTAAAACTAGCGGGGTTCTATCCAAAGGGGTTTGATCTAAGGTAGTTTGATCAAACTCTCTTCAATTGGAATGCTTTAAATGGAACTTTTTAAGGCTTAAATAATTATATTTTCTAAAAATATGTGATTTCAACAAAAATCAGAATCTCCCAAAAATTGTAAACCAACTTTGTGGGATCACTGAAGATATATATATATTTTCGTATTCTTTTTTTAAAATATAGATGTCAAGCAACAATAGGGAAAATATAAATGCATATAAAGATATAAACTAAATGAGCAATTGTCAATTGCAAGAAACCAACTTCAATTCCAGCTTATTAAATGGACTTTACAAGCATTCCTGGAACCTGGGATAAATACATTAATTATGAACTTGTAGTTTATGGCAGTTAGCTGGAAATAATGGCAATAAACCCTAAGCCTGGAAAATGATCGATTTGCTTCTTAGACTGATTTATCCAACCCATAATTCATAGCAAATGCATCTATTGTCCTGAATGCCAGAAGCTGGGTTTGAAACAACTCAAATACATAGGTGATTGCCTTTGAAATCCACTCGCCTCCCTTATGAGCTTGTATGGGTGGCAGTAGTGACAAATTAAATCTGAAAATCAGATGAAATCCGCCCAGATTTGTAGTTACAACCCCATCATTAGTGACAAATGATAGACTTTGATATTCTTCAATTAAAACTTTCAAATCCTTCCAAAATCTTCACTATTAGGAACAATCTTGACCTTAGGATGAAGCCAACAGATAAGCAAACCTTCAGTAGATCTTCCACAACCTCAGGAATGCAAAATCAAAGAGATATTTCATTCTCAACGATCAACTTTGTGCAGAAACCCTAGCACTCTTCTTCTCACAGCCAACTCATTCAAAAGGCACAAGTGTCAAAATGATGAATGAATCCTGAATAACTTTGGTTGATGCTTTATATATTTTTCCAAGAAGAGGTTGATCCTCTAGAAGGCTTTTTTTAATCATTTAAAATAATAGTAAATGTGCACTTAATAACTTTATAATAATTCCTCATAAATGGGCACCCAAATCAAAATATCATTTAATGTACTTTAAGTCATTAAATGGCCCCCTTTAGACATAAAGTTATAATATAACTTTATGATGCACCTTTTGAATAAATAAATAATTATTATTAAAGATTAACTTTAATAATAATTGAAAATATCATATCTCCCTTAATAAACATCTATTTTGAATCATATCATCTGAACTAGGGAATTGAATACTGCATCCACAACACGTTCAGGCGCCTTTCCATAAATAGCAATACTGGACTTCAACCTTGAGGTGACTTACTATAAATAGTAAGTGTGTGAAACTGAGTCCTGAACCACCAAATGAAGGCCTATCCTAAACCAAACTGAGCTTTGAAGAAGAAAACACTCAGATAACTACCAAACAAGACCCCCTAACCAACTGCATTAGCCTACGAGGGCCAAATAATAGGCTAATCTACCAAGAAGTTGAAATGAGCTAAAAAGGGGACATTACATTTAGTGATCTTTTTGGCACCATCAATGAGTATAGATCTCTCTAGATTGAGGAAAAATTAACATCACTTATACCTGATTCTTACCCCTCCATTGAGGATTTCCTGCAGAGGTTTAAGTCACTTAGATCTCTTTTGTAGGGTTGTGGGAAGAATAAAATTGACAAAGAATGTATTTTCCTGATTTTGTCTAAGCTTCAAGGATCATTTTAGGTCTTATTTTCTACTTTCAACTCTACTATGGATGCATTAGGTGATGCATTTACCGTGCCTACTTTTGAGGTTTTTTGTGACTGTTTGACTCATGAACAAGCAAAGTTGGTTTAGTTTGAATCTTTTTTTGGTTCCAAAACCCAGGCATTGGTAGCACAAAAATCCTAAGGGAAAGACAAGAAGAAACATAAGCCCAAGATAGATTCTTCGCTAGGTAGTGAGTGTTCCTCCAAAACATCTTAGAAGTCAGAACATAAACCTCAAACCACTCCTCGGTATGATAAAACTTTTAAGTATGGCGAGTCTTCCTCCAAGATGAAATTTTTTTTCGATGAAACTTGTAGTTTTTGTGGTAAGGAGGGACATCTAGTCACTCGATGTTGGAAGAGATTAGAGGCTTTGAAGGAATCCATGCAGTAGTATAACATCACCCCTAAATCTTCTTCCTCATCTATAGGTAAAGGTCATGCTCTTTCTGCACGGGCCCTACCTTCTACAGCTCCATGGATTCTTGATTTCGGCATGACACATTCTTAGGATTTGGTCTCATCCCTTTCAGATTGCAGCTACCTTAATTCTACACAACTTTCAGTTTTGGGCTCAAGTACTGTCACACTTGACGGTGGTTTTCTTCAAGAGGTACTTGTAGTTCCTAATATCTCTACCAACCTTCTTTCAGTGTATCAAAATTTTCAATCTGGTATTGGTAGGATAGTTGAGTTTACCCCACATGATGTAGTTATTCACGACCTTCATGATCCTGATATTATTGTGACTACTAGGAGTGTTGACACTTCTCATTTATATTGAATTGATGGTTTTGAGAGTTCAGTTGGTATAGTTCATCCTTCATAACACATGCAGATAGTGTGAGCATGTTGTGGCATGAACATTTTGGTCATGTCAATTACATATATCTCCAGCAGATGAGACACAGGCATGAGTGTCTAATCTCCCTAAGATTTCCCATATTGATGGTGTTTGTCGAGGATGTGTTCTTGGAAAATATCACTAGGATTATTTTCCTATGGGTAGAGCTACACATGCCAAGGTACCTTTGGAGTTGGTTCATAGTGACCTCATGTCATTTTTGACTTCTTTTTTAGGTGCCAAATATGTGCTCACATTTATTGATGACTTCTCCAAGCATACATGGGTGTACTTTCTTAAGTACAGGAGTGATGCCTTTGACTCTTTCAAGATATTTAAGGTATTTGTGGAGAAGCAATATGGTCTTTCTATCAGACGAATACACACCGATAATGGGGGGAGTATGTTAATTAGACTTTAGGGAATTTTGCACTAAGCATGGTTGTAGCATCAACTTACAATTCCATACACCCCTTAGCAAAATGGTGTTGTTGAGCGAAAAAAAAAACTTTATGGGAGATGGCCAACTGTATGATTTAGTCACAAGATGCATTCTTTGTTTTGGGTTGAGGCGGTTAATTGTGCCAATTATATTCAAAATCATATGCCTCACAAGGAATTGCGACGTATGACTCCTGAGGAGGCTTGGTCCCTGCATATCAAGCCCAATGTATCTTCATTCAAAGTCTTTCGATAGTGAGGCTTGGGCATTCATTCCTGAAGCTCAGCGAAAAGCCATGGAGAGGAAGAGCCGACCACTCATATTTTTTGGCTATTGTGAGGATGTTAAGGCGTACAGGTTGTTTGATCTTGATTCTACAGAGGTCTTGTTTTGATGAGATGCCCAATTTGATGAGCACTTTCCTCTAATGGATTCTCCTTCCCCAGCTTCTCCCTCATCTCCTACTACTCACTCCTTATATCTTGAGGATTACTCATCTCTTGAGGATGAGGATGATATATTTTTTGGCTATTGTGAGGATGTTAAGGCATACAGGTTGTTTGATCTTGATTCTAGAGAGGTCTTGTTTCGACGAGATGTCCAGTTTGACGAGAGCTTAACTCTGATGGATTCTCCCTCCCCAATTTCTCCCTCATCTCCTACTACTTACTCATATCTTGAGGATTACTCATCTCTTAAGGATGAGTATGATGCTCCAGTTATCCCACCACCTCCAGATATTCAACCTTTACCCAAGTGGGCCCACAACACTATTCATGAAACTAGACCTTTGGTAGGTGATCCTTCAGACTCTTGTCGCACTCATGCACAAACATCGGGTGTTAGTATTTTGAGTCATACCATTTCAAATGATCCTTATAAGTTTTTAGAGGCAGTTGGTATTCCTGAGTGGGATAGTGCTATGGCAAATGAGTATTCTTCTCTGATGAAGAATCATACTTGGGATTTAGTTCCTCTACCTAAGGGAAGAAAGTTGGTTTGGTGCAAGTGGGTTTACCATACCAAATATGTTGTAGATGGTTCTATTGATAAGTATAAGGTTCATCTTGTTGCAAAGGGTTTCTCTCAGGTTGAAGGTATTGATTATTCTAAGACCTTTGCCCCTGTTGCGAAGATGAATTCTATTCGCCTTGTACTTTCCCTTGCAACTGCACAAGGATGGTCAGTATTTTAGATGGATGTGAAGAGTGCCTTCATTCATGGTGATCTTCATGAGGATATTTATGTGGAGCAGCCACATGGTTTTACTGAGGACTCTTCATTGGTTTTAAAACTTTGCCTATGGTCTCAAACAGGTCCCTCGAGCTTGGTATGAGAAGATGGACACTTTCTTTCTTTCTTCTAGCTTCACAAGATGTCATTTCAATCCCACAGTTTACATTCAGAGACAAGAGGGCGATCTTTTGATCCTTGTGATATACGTGGATGATTTGATCCTTACAAGTGATTTATTCTCCATGATCCAGAATGTTCAGTGAGCTTTGATGGAGTAGTTTGAGATGATAGATCTCAACCTTTTGCACTACTTTCTTGGTTTACAGGTTATTTAGTCTTCAGATGGGATTTCCATATTTCAGCAAAAGTATGCTCTTGACATACTTTAGAGATTTGGCATGCTTGCTTGCAACCCTGCCCCCACACCATTCCGGTTAGGTGTTGTATTATCTTCCACCTACAAGTACTACTCCAGTAGATGCTACATTATATAGGCAATTAGTTGGTAGTCTTTTGTACCTAACACATTCACGTCCAGATCTTTTGTTTGTAGTTGGTCTTGTCTCTCGATTCTTAGATGATCCACATGAGAGTCATTGGCAAGCTTCCAAACAAATTTTGAGATATATTCAGGGCACCTCACATTATGGTATTCACTATACATCAGGAGATCCTTAGATTATTGGCTTCACTAACTCAAATTGGGCCAGTGATGTCAATGATAGGAAGTCCACTTCAGGATTTTTTTTCAACCTTGGTTCTGTCCCCATTACATGGTCTTGCAAAAATCAATTTTCTATTGCATCATCATCCATAGAGGCTAAGTATTGTACAACAGTTTTGGCTAGTGAGGAGGTTTTGTGGCTTCGACAATCTTTGACTGAGTTTCATTTTCCTCCTAATAGTCCCACTATTCTTTGTTGTGACAACTAGAGTGCTATTCACATTTCTCGCAATCCATTGGAGCATCAACGTACTAAGCACATAGAGATCCACATGCACTTCATACGGTAGTTGATTTAGGATGGTTTTCTCACCTTGGAGTACATGCCTGTAGAGGAATAAGTTGCAGACATCTTCATGAAAACTTTGTCATCACCTCATTATCTTCAACTGTGATTGATGCTTGGGGTGAAGGAAGTTGTCCTTGGGGATTCTTCATGAGGCCTTCCTTCATGTTTTTTCGTACACGCTTTTATCACTTTTTGGAGTGGAGTTTTTCCCATGAGGTTTTCTCCATTTCTTTGCTTTTTGAGAGATTTCTTTGATTGTACCAGGTACCTCATCAAGCCTAGTTGCCAATACCCATTCATGCTTTCTTTGATTTTTATGCATTGGTTTTAGAGTCTTTTAGCTACTCCCTAAGTTACACTCAAAGGGGGGGGGTGTTAGAGTTATCATGTATTAGAGAATAATTAATTAATTAATCTTTAATTAATTATTATTCTAATTCTCGTGCACTTAAGCTAAACTTAGGATTGCTTTATTAGTTGAATCAATGCTTTATTTATGTTAACTACAGAGCTAATATTAGATAATTTTGTCTCATCACACAGGATGTTGACACTTGTCATGATCTTATCCCTTTATCGTTAGGGTTTCTCTTATAAAGCATTCATTCTCTCTTGTACTATTCATTATGTAATTATTTTCTTTTTGAGGAATACCAAATCTTTGTTTTGCAGAGCTCTTGGGTGGAAGGTGTTTTGTTCATTGTTTGATCCTATGTCTCATGTTATTCACAAATCTAACAATATATGATTGATCAAAGAAAAGACAGTTAAAACATGTATTTCAAATCTAAGAAAAATGTGATAATCTAATAAGAAAATTAATATTAAAATTTAAAAAATTAGAAAAAATTCTAACCCTAGTACAAGGCCCATTAGAGGAGATCAAACATTTGGGGCTCACCAAAATGTAAGGAAATAAAATAATCCTTACACTAATATTGATCCTAATTAATTGTTAAATAGTTAATAAGAAATTAGACCTAAATTAAGCTCGTTGAGATTAATAAGTGTAAATAATAAAGAGAGGCTTAGGATGTTCTTAGCTCTATTTGTTGACCTTATATAGCCAATAATTGATTTTATGATATGGACTATGACAAATTATCATGATCCAAGTTCTAAAATTGAATCAATGTTGTATGAATTATTACAAGTCTATGTAAAATTATGTGTATTTCACTCCTAGATAAGGCATTGCACATGTTCTAGTCCTTGCATGATTATGCCCTTGTGGCATGCTTAAATCTCTACACTTTTGATCTTTGATAATTTTGTGCCCATATATCTAAAGATGGGTGGTGTCAAGAAGCACCTTAGGGAGACTACTAGTGTGTAGAGGGGAAATAACTTTCAATGATGACTAGTCAATCCTTTTTGCCAATTCAAATAATATTAAATACACACCAAGCATAAATACATGATGTCTAGATAATGAATTAATAGTATGCGTGCAAGTGCTAATTCACAATTTTGTCTTTATGTGATATAGTGTGAATGAGATTCTATCTATTCAATGGTTACTAATGACTTAGGTTTTATCTTTAGATACCCAATCCTTAGCACTCAATTCAATGTATTTCACACACAACCAAATTAGTCAAATCAAATTATTAAAAAGGTTAGCTCGAGAAAGAATGAAAAGAGGTTTGAATTAGGAGGACGAGGTCGTAGGGGTTGTCTTGTATAAAGGATAGATATATTCTTGTTAAGTTTAAAGCATATAAATACTTACATAATGAAAGTTGATCTAGACTATTTGAGACTAGGATAGGATGATGGCTAAATAGGCTTCAAGTTTTGGTCAACTTAGGCATAAAATAAGACAAAATGAGCATTAAGATATTGTGTTTACAACATGACCAAAAGTAAGTATAAAATAAAAGGGTGAAGGGGAAATGTATGAACTTTTCTCCTTTATATTTTCAAGTTATACACAAAATAGGAAAAAATGAACATTAGAAGATTACATTTACAACATGAGCAAAAGTGAGTATAAAACAAGAGTAAAAAGCAAGGTATTTTTTTCCTCTATAATAATGCATCTATTTATTAAAGTACACTTTTATATATATATATATATATATTCTGTTATTCATGATATATTATTTTATATGTTGATATCATGCTTGACAAGCATTCTTTAGACTTCCAATTTTATTTTATTTTTAATAATTATTATATTAAAATTTAAAATGATTATAAATTGTATTGAAAAAAACATGTCCTATAATCTCCTTGAATAGCCATCACATTAAATAAATAGAACTTATTCATACATATAAATTAATTTTAATCATAACTAATTTCAAATGATACCATTTATGTGGATTATAAAGCTTATTATGATTAAGATTGTAATAAATCTTATGATTGAGATTTGAAGTACTTATTATAAAGCTTATTATGATACTTATTTTATGGTTATTTGAAATTATTTATGATTATAATGTTGGCTATTATTTGAAGCACTTATCTTGGGTGCTTGGATTTAGCCCTTGGTCAAATGAGAAAGAAATTTGGGTGTTTAGTCCCTAGTCCTTTAGTATTTTGGATGCATGTGCTTGCATTTTGTGGATTCACGGTGCGTTGGACCTACAAGTTGAATATTTTTTATATTTTATCATTTAGAATGTGAATCTCCTTGCTGTATATTTGTGGGTGTTCTAGATGTATTTTAAGTTTCAATGGGTTCAAATTTGTAGGTGATCATACATGGCTTACTATTACATGCAAGACATTCATTTTGTAGATTTTTGTTGAATGTACATTTTGTAGGTTTTTGTTTAAAATTTACTTTCTTTATAGATTTGTAGAAGATTACTATTTAGATTGTAATTCCCAAGGGTTGTTTGAATGAGAGATAGTTATAGAATTGCATGCATGCTTTAAGCATGGTTGGAGGGTTGTTCATTAATCTCTTGCTTGTGACTTGTAATTGTTACATGTTTTTGATTTGTGGTGTTTTCGATTTGAGGGTGTTATAGATCTATTGTTTATGCCACAAAGGAATAATCTACATGTTGCCTCGATTATGTGGTTTATTATTGATGATTGTGTTGAATCTATATATTCTTGGGTCAGTATGTGTTTGTAAATCCAAGTTGCATGTGTTTGAGATTTTTGTTTTTAATGATTTACTTTGGTTTTAGTTTTTAGTTTATGGTTTTGTTGTTGCCACTTTTGTTATAGGATACATGTGCATAACATGAGTTCATGAGTGTCATGCTTTTGTACTTGCATATTGCATGAAACACTTGAGAAAGGATTTGTGATGTTGATGGTGTCACATGTGTTTAATAGAGAGATTTACCATTTAAATGATAATGGTGAGGTGTTGGTCTTTCCTAAACATGTTTATTATTTTTTGTAGACTATTTGAATGCCATTGACAAGTATCATCCACAAAGACTATGTTACATGTTTCATTTTGTTGGCCTATGGCCATCATTCAACATTGGCAACATGGGTAGTAGAGAGGAAACGAATTGGAAAATTGATAAGAAGGTACATTTTGAAGCTCACACAAGAAGAAATAAAATATTTAGGACACTATTAATGGTGTTGGTTGAATGTAGCATGAGGTAATTAGTTGTGCATTTATTAGTCAGAGATAGATGATCTTCAAGGTTTTGAATATGTTTGATCATGGTGCCATAGGAAGCTCTATATCACTTCTAGTTGTTGTTTTGGTATTCATGTGGATTCGTTAGTTTTAGACATGTGTTCTTATGATTTGAAGATGTAAATATTGTTAACATGAGGAGCTCTTGGATTCTACAATGATTGTGCAAGAGGGTTTGACTGTGCTTTATGTGATAGTCTTCTAGTTTTGAGCACATGTATTTTTGTGCCTTGGTTCATAGATCCTAGATTTGTAGAGAGAATCTTAGTATGATATGTTTACTTATGTGTGGATCTATCATTTACAAATAAATGATCTTTTGTTAAGAAGATCTAAATCACATGGTGCCATTAGTAGTTGTTCCTAGACTCTACACCAATCTTATTATTGGGAGATTTGGTTATGATTTGGAGTTAGTTTTATATTGTTTGGTACAATATAATAATTTTACTTTGGAAAGATCTTTGATGTGGTAGTGTTGTAGTTGGATTTTTGTTACCCTTAGGTGATTAGTTGTGTACTTGTTTATAGAAATGTGTTTAAGGACCTGAGGTAGAACTTATCTTGATTATTGAGAGATGGATTATTGGAATGGGTTGAGTCAATGTAGCAAAATCCTAAGATTGAGGAGCCTACACCTAAGGTTGAACATGAGATACAATATGGAAATAATGAGGAGATTTCTCAAAGTGATTTAGAGAAAGAGGGACAATCTCACACCACACTTTAGAGAAGGTCCTCTTGATAGAGAGTGAAGCTTGATAGGTATATCCCACCTATTTTTTAGATTAATTCTTTTTTTCTCTGTCTTGTAATATAAATGGGTTTAGAACTATGAAGAGTTTAGTTCAAACAATGAGTTTGAAAAGTCAAGGGAAAGTTTAATGACCAAGGGTTAATTTCTAGGTTGAGGGAATGCATTTTTTTTGAGATATTCTTTCTTATTGCAAAGCTTACATCTTTCAATTTTTTTATCTATTGTTGTTATGTTTGTTCTCAAGGTTGAACATTTATATTTAATGGAAAATTTTCTATATGTCGATTTGAAGGAGGAGATCTATTTGGTATGATCAAAGCATTTGTAATGTAGTGTAAGACATAATTTTCATGATATCATTGTATGGTATAAAAGTTATCCTTGTATTAAAAGTTTGATTCATATGTTATTAGTTGGAATTTTATTAGAGTCAAGTTTGATCGTTATGTTTATTTCAAATATGTTGATGATCATTTACTATTATTTCACTTTATTATTTTTTAATAACAACAAGGATATGATTAGGGCTCTCATATCTCATCTCTCTATCTAATATGAAGAACTTGGGTAGCTAAGTTTATCTTAAAAATGAAAACTAAAAGGGATAGAATAAAAAAAAACTATAGATCAACTAGAGGAAGTATTTAAATTAGTGTTGAAGTGATCCGGTTTGCAAGATGGAGAATCATTGAGTGTTCTTCTTATGGTAATAGAAGTTTTAAAATAGTCAAGTCTTTTGACACCAAATAAGATAGAGGACATGAGTCATGCCCTCAATATAAGTATAGTTGGTAGTCTTATGTATGCTATGATTTTAACTAGATAAGGCATTTCTCTTGCAATGACAGTCCTTAGTAGGTATATGTTGAAATTGGGCAAAGAGAATTAGACTATAATGAAGAGTCTTTAAGTATCTCAAAAAAACTTTATAGTGCTATGTGTATTACTAGGGAGGACATACTTTGAACAAGACAATGGATATATAGGGATTCACATATATTTGATTGGGTTGGTGTAATGGATAGAAAGAGGTCCACTAGTGGGTATTTGTTTACCTTGTTTAGTGGTTCAATTAGTTGGAATAACAAACAATAGGTTGTGGTTGCTCTTTTGACTGTAGAGGCATGATAGATGGTAGCTATTGATGCCTATAAGGAAGTCATATAGATTTAGAGATTGTGTTCATACACTAGGTTGAAGTATGATATAATGGTGATCTAGTATAATAGTTAGAGTGTCAATAGTTTGTCAAAAAATGCAACCTTCCATGTGTAGATGAAAAACATTAATGTATAGTATCATTTTGTTCATGAAATCATGGAGAATAAGAGGCTATGGTTGAGAAGGAGAATACACCAATGAATGTTAAAGATCTTCGTAGATGAAGCCACGAGCACAAATAATTTTAGATGGTGTGTGATGGCTATAGGGATCAACCACTAACATTTAGTTCACTATGTTGAGAACCCATTATGATTCTTGTAATGTATACAACAAGTGGAATATTGGTAGGACTAGAGGACTAGGTCTTGTACACTTTATAACTCCTAGGTATAATAATAATTATTTACTGTTTATAATATAGTAAACAATGTACCCACATTGAAAAGGGCACCCCACCTAAGTAGAATCTTGAGATCCCATAGTTAGCAATCTTTTCCATGAGGCATTTGTCTCATGGCGATTTTATTGAGTAGACATGGTTATTATGTGGAATATGAATAACATCTTTGAATAATTATTTATAGTGTGCATAAGAGGTGTCTAAGTGGTAATAAGTACACCTGTATGGAGCAATTGAGAGTTACTTTGACCCCACTTGTTCTTGGGTGTCAAATCAATCAATCAGGAGTTACTTTTGTTTATTTATGGTAGACTTACACTTTGACGTGGGGCACATGGGTTGAATATGGACCACTTAGACTAGACTTTGTCTTGTGGTTTCATAAAACATTCTTGGTTTATTAGGTCTCTTGGCATATATATAGAATTGAAATGGTGACATTGTATCTAGATTTATGCAAGGTTATGTTGTTATAATTCATCCAAGTTAAAAGTGTCAATTTCCTCTATAGCTCAAATCTTGATGCTGTATTATAACTTATAGTTGTTGATAATATATTTGTTTTGGTGTTTTGGGAGTTGTATTTTTCTCTTACAAGGTTTTTCCCAAGGTATATTAGTGTCACTCTCTTTCATGGTTGCTTCCATTATTCTTTTTTGTTCTCTTCTCTTCTTGTTCTTACTTTCAATGTTGTTTATGTGTTGAAATTGTAGCAAAATTTAGTTAGATCATAGAACTTTTAACCCTCTGCTTGTAGAATTAAGTGGGAAATCATTTAATATTTCATTTCATTAGAAACCCATGCCACTAAAACTAATAACAATGGCTTAGGATAACTTATAGGGGTTCTCTACAATTGAAAAATTGGTAGATAATTATTTGGAACACTCTTCTACCCACTTACCCCTCAAGCTTCTAGCAAACACTTCATAAGCACATTTCTTGAGCCTTTTAGCCACTCAACACATTAGAAGGGGTGTAAGAGCACTCCAAGAGAGAGTTTGCACCTTAAATTGGAAAACCACTACTTGAACTTGGATCTTTTATCATATTCAACTCTTAAAAAACTAGTTATAATTGATGAGGATTGATTCTAAGCACTTACTACCACTCAACACTTGGTAAACTCATATTTGTTTCCCTTTTGGTGCTTCATGCCTTAGCTACTAAATTTTGAATATCTCTCACACCCAAGGTCTAATTTCTGCTTTGTTTGATGCATTGGAAAGTTCCTTTCATTAGCTATGTAACATTTGATATTAATTAAAACCTAAAAAGATAACATACAAGAACATGGGATACAAGTATTCCACAATGGCTCTTTTAGAGGACGAAATGCTTGAGTAGAATAGAAAACAACACTTTACAATTTTTTTGTATGGGTACAATAGACTCAAAATATGAGATTGAATCTAGAAATATACAACTTCAATGATTGTGATTTGTGAAATAATGATCTATGTGGAAAATTTGGATCAAGGCCATAGGTCTAAGTATCCTAAGTGTGGCCTTGACCTAAATTTGTAGCCTCAAAACTTTTATGTAGTCCTAATCTCTAAATCCTTAAAATTCTAGTACTTGCAAAAAAATGTTTTATTGTGTTTGTATCTATAAATAGAAATCTTGATGGTGATAAGGATCACCTTGGAGAGTACTAACTTCCCCCTTGCAATTGATCAAGATCCCTTGACTTCAATAATTCTGTAATGTAAACTTGGAAGATACACCAAGCAACATACACAATATTTGTGTAAGTAACGGAAAATGATACAATAAATTGATAATGTGTGCTTGAGACTTGATCTAATAAATGAAATACACTAGATGTTTAAGTAGTAGATTGAATGTAAGAATTAGGGTGTTGACTTTTTTTGATTCAAGAGTTGATGTAGATAGGATGGAGATGCAAATATAGAGATGTGGTAGAGGTTTTAGTTATTATACGTGTTGTAATGCATGACAAAGGATGAATGACTATCATGTGCACATAATTTGAAAATTATGGCATATGATTGATATGTAATGGTAACTATAAGCTAAGTTGGGTTAAGGTCATAAGTGCAACCCTAGATTATGTGGAGGAAACACTCATATTAGAACTAGGAGTATTCTAAGCATAAGTAACTTTTGAATGTAAGATTGAGTTTAGGGCTAGTGAGTGTGCCAGTTGAACCAAATTATGTGTTAGAACTACTTAGGATACCCCAATAAAAAGATGGTGTCGTATCAAATATATATTTTTTGGGTTGTCTTAAAATACCGCAAAAAGGTTAGTGAAAAACATGCACATCAAGTCAATTTTACACCTCGCATGTCATTACATGATTGGTTATTTTTTTATATGAATAATGGGAATGAATAGTTTTTATTTGTTTACTAGACAATGTACATGAGGTTTTCATTGTCTATTGGATATAAATGTAGAGCTTTTGGAAAAAAGGTGTTTTGATTTCATCAATCTTTCAAATCATACCATGTGATTCATCATTAGGATGAGAGAAAATGCTAGAAAGATTGTAGTAATAGCTTAATATAGAGCAACAAGAGATGCTTAGGGAGACATAAAAACCAAAGAAGAAGGGTTTAAAGGATAAATAAATAACATAATTAATTTTCAAACTTGAGATACTCTAAGAGACTTGATTCTCAAATGATTGATATTACTTATGATGAAATAATATAAGATTTCAAAGAATTGGAATAAATAGTATCATGATTGTGAAAGAAAAAAAATCTAAAAATTATAATTGTATCAATAAATAATCTAAAAATTAATGTATATTTATAAAAACGAAATATTTATTAAAAACAAAATTAAAAACTTTCTTGTATGTTTAGTTGATCATATTTGAAATAAAATAACATATTTTTAAATTTAATTTATAATAAAAAATGAACACAACCACAATATTAAAATTTCTATTAATATAATATATTTAAATTATTCTTAATGAAAAATGAACTCAATCATAATATATTTTTATTAAATAAATTAAAATTAATATACAATATTAATATAAATTCTATTAAACCTGAGCTATAGAATTTTGTGAGAACCTAAAATAACTTTGATACGGTGTGCATGCACTCCAAGCTCTTTTGGAATGAAGATTGATAATATTGCTAATCCACATCCGTAAGTGAATTCTGTTATAATACAGTATCTATATTGGATGATAGCAATGAATTTTCTTCATACAATGTTTGCATAGACGTGCTTGCGAATTTTAAATATTAAATTAATATAGATTAAGTTTTATAATGAATAAATGCTTTTAATCACGTCCACAAGGCCAAGCAGTAATATGGATTAAGTTTTATAATTCATTTTTTCCTTGAATCGGACACTAAATGTATATTAAGTTAAGGATAGCGTGTACCGTACTGTGTTGAATTTTCAATTTTGAAACGTTCATTTTAAAGAAGCAGCATAATCATTCTAATGAGCTGTGTTTTCAGCGGAAGGAGGCGGACAAATGGCGTTGGATGGTTTTGTGCAGAGCAAGTGCAAGGGCATCGGTGTGAAAGATGGCGATGGCATCTCCGTTTGCATTGGGAGGGGGAAGTGTCATTCGTCTTCCATTACATGTGGGTGGCCTTCCTCCAACAGAAAGCTTTGCTCAGCCACAGTAAAGGCCAGGGCGGTTGTCACGCCCGCTCACACTAACATCAAGCTTGAAGAAGAAGATTTCATCAAAGCTGGTGGAAGTGAAATTCAATATGTACAAATGCAGGCCACAAAGACCACTGATCAGCCAAACATTGCGGATAAGGTCCCTCAAACTCTGTTGTTTATCATTGTTTCTCATGCGTAACATTATTTTTTCCTGGAACGTTTTTTTTTTTTTTAAGATGACTAGTTCTATACTTCTATATTAAAATATCAAAAATATTAAATAATGAAATTTCTTCTCTGACATTGTACTGCTTCTAATACCCCTCTCTGGCATTCAACATGTTTTCATTTTTATCTTGTTAACAGGCGATGAAATATTAAGTTTAAATAAATATGAAATAGCTTTAATTTCTATGATATGCCAAAGATGGCTCATGGAATCGAAGAACTGAAAAGTATAAAATGCCATAAGGAGAAGCGAAATACCACCTATAAATCCATAAGAAAGAAAGACAAAGAAAAAAGCTTCAAGTACTTACGAATCACGTCATTTCAATGCCAATGGAAGAAGTTTACGAGGAGAGTTGCCCAAGAACAGATGAGACATATTGTCTTGAAAACCCATACTGACATTGAAGGCCGCTGAAAACAGTAAGATAAGTTGTTTTTTATGCTTTTCTTTACATTTGAGGTCCTTCCACCTCCACGACCCCCCCTGACCCACCAAAATATATGTTAATAAAATAATACTAGCTATACAATTTAATTGAAATCAATGTCTATATGGTCCGAGAGCTATTGTGGAGCTCAAAAGGGTTAACTTCATAAAAATCTCAATTTTTTACTTGTTCATTTCCACAGCTTCGTTATTATCTTATTTTGTACCCAGTATTAGGGCATTTGTTTGTCAGAAAATCTCTTTAATTTCCCATTATCCTTTTCTTGAGTTTCATTCATTTCTTGGTGTGGAAGCTTGTCCTTGTCCACCTTCCTTATTTTGGCTATATATGTCACAAATTGATATAGTCTCTTTCGATCTAATGGTAGGATTTTATATGTACTAACATATTAGATTAAGGGGTTTAATTATGATATTTATATCATGATCCAGTGTAATGTCCCTGGCAAGAATGTTAGCTGAATTTCAGCAAATTTGAAAAATCAACATAATTCCAAGCTCTTTTTGATGGGGTGAGAGCATATAGATATTGGGATGTGCACAATAAGCGATTAATTTCAAACTCACTGGCGGTAACCTGTCCAGTTTATAGTCAACACCGAATTGGCAAATAGGTATACAAATATGATTAATGCCATTCGTAGATTACAACCATATCTGATCAATGCCAAATTGACAGATAACAAGTAGATTTAATCAATAGGTTTGATCAATGACATATTGGTAGATAACAAGCAGACTTGATTGATGCCAAATCAGGAGATTATGAAGGTGCAACTCTTGACGGCTACGCCATCCAATCGTTGTTACAATGCAAGTGCAAGAAATTAAATAAATCTAGTGAAAGACCTTCCAGATTTTAACAATATTGCCTGATACTGACTCTGCTCACAAAAATCAGATTTAGTTTCCAAAAATCTTTTAAAGTTAATAATCAAACAGCTAGCGGGTTAGGCAATTTGATAATAAATGATGGAATGTAAATTTCATGAGTGAGTACCGTTGGTTATTGATTAATTTTCAGCAAGTTCAAGAAATTAACCATTTTGAATTCTGAAAAATGAATGCACATAAATACTTGTAGCGATTGATATTGTCAGAACGGTCCTGAAATGAGTGATATTCAGTACCTTGAGGTTTGTATGGCCTGTTGCACTTGGAAATTCAAACCATAATTGCTCGGAAATGCTGCAATGACTTGAAAAATGGCTGCACACAACTTAGAATGAATGTGTAGCTCTTTAAAATCCTATTTCAAACTTCCTTCCAGTTGGTACAGTTTGTCTTGGATAGGTACGACTGGCTAATGGCTGGAAATAATAGCATACAAGGATTGATTCATTTACAACCAACTTAATAAGCTAATTTCTTTCACAACAAGTCTAAAACTTGGATTTAAAACCTTATGAAACACTATAACGTAGCACTGTAGTGGTATGAATTGCAGTAGTGGCTATACGGATTACTGTAGTAGCCATAAAGATTACTATAGCAAACTTAAAAAATAAAAAAATCTTAAATATCTTCATATAATAATTTAAGTGGAAACGCACAAAATATATTTTGTACTTTTTAAATATTCCACACTGCACAAACAAATTGAATTCTTCACACCAATTGAAATTTTAAAGTACAATGCAATATTAGCTCAATGGTAATCCTCAGATATAATTATTCCTTTAGAATGAAGGGTTTTCATTCTCTCAACTCCATTTGCCAATAGGGTTTTTGTCCTTGGGAAAAGAAATGAACACAAAGGCTCTATTTTTAGAAACAATGAGTTTTTAGATAAAATGGTGGAAAGTGCAAATTAGCCCTCACTCCCTTTTTATAGATTCCTAGGGAAACTAAAATAAAAAAATCCATTTTTCCCTTCCAAAAATCTAATTTAATTTACTTTTGTCATTCTACTGCAAAATAATAATATACTAAGAGTTACATAAGGCTTTATTATGCCTTATTTAGGCAGCCTGGAAAATAATAATAAAGTTGCTTTTTTCAATGGACGCAAAAAATAATATTAAGACCAACTTAATTATTATTTATTAAAAATTTCCCTAAACCAACCCATTAACCTATGGGAAATTGAAAATAAGCTAAGGCATAGTTGGCAAACTCTGACTCGGCTAAAACGTGGCAGACCCAAAATTTATGACTAAGCAAAAACTTGGGAAATACTTGGCAAAAAATATTTAACTTTAAAAATTGCTTAAATTTCTTTAAAAACACATTTTTTTTTGAAAAATTCAATTACAAAATATATCCAATGAGTCCATAAATGCCTACAAAAGTGTTTTCTATTAAGTTTGGTTAATTTGAATACAAATTGAGTACAAAATCACATCATCATGCAAAATCTTGATACGATAGGTAGCTGACAACTATTATGAATTTATGATGATTGCCTTTGAAAATCATCATCATAATTCATGACCTGCATATTACAACATTTTACATCTTCCTCCTCCATAATCTAGTGAAAGTTGGGTAGAGATTCTAATCTTTGCACTCTGTTGCGGCTCCTCTCTCGACATAGAAGGCTATGCTTGTGGCTTTGGCTTGATCTCCATCCTGCTACTAGATGGCAATAATTCTTCCTTTGCCTCATCAATGCCATCCAATGACAATCCAATTGCTCCTTTTGCTATAGCCACATTCTCCATTGCTTGCCTCTCAAAATCAAGAATCTTGTTTGTAGTAGACCATAGGGGCTTCTCATCCCACCTTGTCCAGTTGCTATATGGATCAATATCACCCAAATCAATAAACTCCTCTAATTTGTCCTCTACCTTGTGTGAAGCCAAAGGTTGTATTATTGAAAGACAAGGTTAGTGAGGTGTTTTTGAGTTAATTTAGTCTGCTTCTTCGTGTGAATGGTCTAAAACTAAGTTACTGGTTCATATGAAGAAGACCCTGAGTCCTGGTTTGTTTGACTTGGGTTTGGGGTCTAGGTGTGGTCCCTTGTGGGTTCAGACAGGGTTCGGCCCATAGCTTATGGGTTTGACTCGGACGAACTCGGGCAAAATTTGGGCCCATCATGCTTGAAGTCGGTAAATTTTGGCTTATTTTAATTTTTTTTACTCTAAAAAGTGCCATTCACCCCCCTAACCCTAAAATGTGACATACAAAACATCCTAAAGGAAAAAGCAAACTCATTTTTCATATTGTGAATGAAAAACAAAAATATTTTCCTCCATTGCTGAACTTATTTTCTTGCTTGCCATTGCACGAATAGAGTTGAAGATTGATCATTGAATGCTCCAAGCTGGTTGTGCTATTCTTGCACATTCGCAAGTGTTCGTTTGTGTCAAGGAGATTGTAGAGAAAGATTTCTTCAAAAAAGGTAGGTTTTTTGATTTTTTTGTTTACTTTTTATACATTTTTTTACAAAAATGAGCTCTCTTGTTTTGTTTTTAAGTTTTTGGTTTTTTTTCATTCTTCTAGGTATCTATAACACATGCTTATTTTTTTAAAATGGATTAACAATTAAGTTGTATTTATTATTTTATACATTTTTGTTTTCAAATTTCATTTGTTTCAGTTCTTCGAATGTGTTGTTTATTGAACTTGTTGTCTTAGGTATTACAATGGCAATCATTTCTAGTTCTATAAGCCAATCCCGCTTCCAAAAATCCCAAACTCTCCCCTTTGGAAATATATTGAAATGGTACAACAAATTCTAGGTGGTTGAGGTTATGCTTAGATTTGTGGTCATTGTAAAGTTAGATATTTGAGCTCATACAATCAAGTGAAAGGCCATTTATGCAAGATCCTTGGACAAGGCATCAAATTTTGTCCAAGTGAAGATGGTAATGGCATTCCAGAAGTACAAGTCTTGGCATATATTGAAGAGCAAGAAAAACTAGACCAAGTAGTAGGTTGTAAATCAAATCATCCTTTATTAAGGAAAGGATTTTGAGGGATGAAGCCCCCTCCATTGCCTTCTTATTTTCAACCTACAGAAAACCATCCATTTATGTCCATACTTGAAGAACAACCTATGGCCTCTACACATAAGAGATCAAAGGGACCATTGGAAATGGAATTTCAAAATGAGGCTAGAGAGATTGCCGATCAAGACATAGCAAGATGTGTCTATGCAAATGAATTGGCATTCAATGCTGTTCACTCACTATATTGGCAAAAAAATGATGAAATCAATTAATGAGGCTCCAAAAGGGCATGAGGGCTTGAGTTTTGAAAAGGTGCGTAACACCTTATTGGATAAAGAGGTGAAATTTGTAGAAGACTCCTTGAAGCCCATAAGGGATTTGTGGGTCGTAATAGGGGTGTCCATCATCTCTGATGGATGGAAAGATGCAAAAAATCGTCCATTGATCAATGTTATTGTAGTGTCCCCTAAAGGGGCAATGTTTTTGAGAGCAATGGATTGTGAAGGAGAGGTGAAGGATGGTGCATTTATTGCTAACATTCTTTGTCAAGCCATTGATGAAGTGGGCCCTCAAAATATTGTGCAAGTTATAACAGACAATTCCAAAAATTGTAGGGCTGCTGGGTTATTGGTTGAGCAACATTATTCACGGAAACCTTGTGTTGTCCACTCCTTCAACCTGATGCTACAAAAAATTGGCACCAAAATTGATTGGATCAAACAGGTGTATGCTAAGGCTAAAGAGATCCAAATGTTCGTCACCAGCTACCATATGTCACAAGGCATATTTCGAACCTTCTTGAAATTGGAGTTGTTGAAGGTAAGTTAAATAATAAACATGTTTCACTTTAGTAAACTTTTTAATTTTATTTTAATTCTAGTTTTTGTACATTTAATTTTTTTTGTTTTGATTTTCAAATAGGTTGTTGAGACTTGTTTGCCTCCAACACAATTGTGTTGAGACGACTTGTGAATTTCATGAGACACTTTCTAACATGGTCATCAGCCCAAATTGGTTCACATGGAGGAAATCAAGCACTACAAGGGCAGCAAAGGTTAAGCAAATGATCCTAGATGACATTTGGCGGGATCGTGTTTAGTATCTCTTTAGTTTCACTGTGCCCATATTGAGCATGATTTGTTATATTGGCATGGATATGCCTTGTTTGGGTGAGCTATATGATGCCATCAGCTCAATAATCAAGAAGATGAAAGTCATCATAAATGCAAAAGAGCAAGATCTTGAAGATAAGTTCTTCAAAGAATACACAAAATCATTGTAGAGAGATGGAACAAAATGACTTCTCCGTTGCATCTTCTTGCCTTTGCATTGAGTCCCAAATATTATAGTGCTCAACTCCTTTTTGTGATAACAAGAGTTGCCCCATATAGAGATGCTGAAGTTGCTCAAGGGTACAAGGCAACACTTCGCAAACTCTTTACTGATCATGATAGACGGGATGCAATGAGGGTTGAGTTTTTGGGTTTTGCATGCTCCAATGGCTGTGGTCTTGATGCTCTTTGGGGCAAGTATATGGTTGATGCTCATAGTTAGTGGTACTTCCATGGCCAATCATACATGTACCTACAACCTCTTGCGATCAAAATTTTATCGCAAGTAAGTTTTATAAAAAAATCTTTTATCTCTTAAGTTTATTTATAGTTTAATTTTTTAATTTAAATTTTTAAATTTTGTAACTCTTAACTCTCTAATTCGGTCTTAATAGGTTGCTAGTTTATCTTCATTTGAGAGGAATTGGAGCACATACTCCTTCATCCACTCAATAAAGTGCAATAGATTGCAATCAAAAAAGATAGAGGACTTGATGTATGTGCATTCAAACTTGCGGCTCCTTACACACAAACAAAGTGGCTACAAAGAAGGGGACACAAGGAAGTGGATATCGAGCCAAAGTGTATTAACTTGGATGCTTCCACTTCCCACTTTGCTGCACTTGATGTTGACGATGATTGTGAGCCAACTAGTGAGCATGAGAGTGCTAGTGTCAGTGGCACTATTTGTGATTTTTGATTTTTTAATTTACCACTCCATGCATCATCTAATATGGATGGTGATGACGATATTTTTGATGACCCATATGGTATTTGATCAATGATGGCTGATTGTTGACACTTGACATTATTATATTTTAACCTCAATCTATATCATGACATTCAAGTTTGACTAATATTTGACTATTAATATGGTGGTGTATTTTGAACTTAATTGCTACTGCAAATATGTATATATTTTCAATTTTTATATGTTTTTGTATCAAAAAACCCAACCCCAAATTTTTTTGATCGAATTCACGAGCCCTTGAATTTGAACCTAACCTAGACCTGAACCAATAACTTAGGTCTAAAACAAACTCCATTTGTGCTCACAATAAGATGCACTACAAGGCTGACACAAAAAGGAGAGGGATAATCTTTGAATATTTGGGGTATTTGCATCCCAATTTGCCCACCAAGAACCTACAAAATGAGATATTCAAGATTTAGTAAGCAAACCATATTTAATTAATGGTCATAAATTTGAAATTTGTAACTTGTAAGATATATGTGATGTAAAGACCTCAATTTTTGTTACTTGGTGACTGAGTGGTTCTTCTTCAAATAGTTAGTGCCGAAGAAAAGAGCTTACCCCTACTAGTCCTGTAATTTTGCAATTCTTAAACAATGAGGTCTCTCACCTCAAGCTTGGGTGTCATCCTCCCAATTCATTTTGTGAGGCACTCCACAAATTGTTCTTTAGGGTTTGCGAAGCTATTCGAATAGAAAAGATTGGAGTTGAGGAAGTAGCCCGATGCATGAATGGGTTGGTGGAGTTGATTGTTCCACCCCTAATCAATGAGCTCCCAAATGGGATCAAATTTATGTCTACCCTCCTTGTAATAGTTTTAGATGGACTCTTTGGTCCTATCCATGGCCTTATAAGTGTATCCCATTGGGTTTTGATCTCCATATACCAAGGCAAAACTCTAACTGAGGGCTCCAATACCTACAAATACAAGCAAATTAAAGTTACAAATTTATAATGAAAGTAATACTTTTAAAATTAAAAAATAAAATATTCAATTTGAATTTTAAATCAAAGTTTTGAGGTTACCTTGATGATCTTTGTAGCTCTTTGTGCAAAGAGATTATCAAAGATTGTACTTGCAATCCACTTTAGGATTTTTTGAATATGATGAGTCTAGCCATGCTTGAGTCACAAACATTTGTTTCAAAGAAGTCAACAAACCAATGATGCTTTGCAATGTTAGGAAGATTGTTGCAAATCTTGTGACATCTGATTGCACCAATGCTTTCCCTTTTTTGTGATCTCTCATCAAACTAAAAACCCAAGGGTGATTATAAACAAATTTTGTAATGCTTCTTGTATCTTCTACAATTGGTCTCACCCAATCAATTTTGCTTGTGTCCTCCAAAAGAAGGTCAAAGCAATGTTCTGTGCAAGGGGTCCAAAAGAGTGACAGATGCCTCTTGGAGCAATCTTCCAACCGCCACATACGCTTCTGCATTGTTATTATAATTTGCACTACATCATCTATGACCACCTCTAAGGCAACTTCCTCCAACATTAGACTCTAAGTTTTTGCAATTTTTACTTTGTCAGAGGTATTAATTAACTTCAAAAGAATTATCTCACCATTAGAAGCTACCAAAAAGTTGATAAGGGTACAGTTCTTCCCTTCCATCCACCCATCTAAAAGAATAGTGCAGCCATACTTTCACCATTACTTCTTTTGTTCTTCAACAACTAACTTTGCCTCTTTAGTTGCATCCATTTGCAACTTCCCACTTAAGTCTTTTTGAGAAGGTGCCTTGTAGCCTTTTCCTACAACTGTCAATTTAGTTACCAAATTCTCCCAGAAAGGTTTGTTCACCACATTGAAGGGAAAGTTGTTGAAGTACCAAAAATTGGCACATGCCTTATTTGCTTCTTAGTGCATCTCCTTGTTCCACCCTGTACCTTCCAATGACAATTGTGCTTTATGTACATTTTTGGTATAAAAAAGTTATGTGGTGTTTGTGTAGGCGCTCTACTCAAAGTAGATGAAGTGGATGTCGATGTGCTTCATATTTGTGGATCACGAACGAAGCCCACTATGCCTTAAAATGTTGTATCTTCATCTATTTCTACTTGCAATAGAGGACCATGAGCAGTAGTTATGGATGTTGCTATGGCTGCTCTTGTCTTCTCCCTTTGTTATTTTTTCTCTTCCATCAATGCATGGTGTGCATTCATCTCTAGTTTTATCTCTTTTGTGGTCTTGTCATAGGGCTTGGCATCATGATGAGTAATGCCTTAAAGATGTTATTTGAGGCAATTTATGACTCCATGATGTAGGTTTTGGCATCTTATGCAAATGATTGTTACAGGTGTTGGTCCTTGTAGGACATATTTCCAAGTGGGGTATCTAGCTCTTGGGGATTGAGTTCATGTAACTAACATTGGTTGGGCTAAGCCCGAAATTGATGCAGAGTGGGACCCTGATCTCAGGTCAAGGGTTCTCTATCTGTCATTGTATCTAACCTACAAGTACAAAGTACAACCTTTTAATTTTTAAATACAAAAAAATTAGCATAAATGCAACATAAATTGCTGTAAATCAGCATAAGTTTAGCATAAATTAGTATAAATCAGCATAAGTTCAATATAACCTAGTGATTTTATTCTAGTAATTTGGCTTACACTTCTTTTCTTTTGCTAGTGTAGGTTATCTACTTCTTTGTTCTACTCTTCAATCATCAGCTCCTCTTAAGGCATCTTACCTTTGCCCTTCCATGCAATGACTCTAGCTTCCTCTTGCCTCCTCTTTATTCTTTAGTCTTTTCCTTTTCTCATGTTTCTTCAATCAAAATTGGTATTTGTTTCGATTTTTCTTGTGCAGCCTTATTCTATGAACTATGTGGTTGTGTATTGGTTGCTACCTTGTGCTTTTTATGTGGCTTGAGCTTATAGATCAAGGTCACGTGTCTCTTGTCCACCTTCATCATCATTGCTGGATAAATTTTGGTTGGTTATTTCACTTCTAAAGGTACTTCCTTATTCCCTAGCCTTTTTAGACAATGGTCCATGATTGTAGAATCAAGTTGGGATATAAACATTTGCGTGCGACCCCCCCTTAGCCTTCTCAATGCTGCTTTAATGTATCACTTCATTGTTGCATGGGTTAGCACCAACAATTTTGATCACCACTCAGCCCTACACACATTAATGTGCATGCCATCATCACGAACTCTCTAAAGCCCATGTAAGCAGCAACA
>VDFB02321299.1:0-47014 GCA_007258455.2 Sequoia sempervirens
AGATGTCATTTTTATTTGGTTAAAAATGGATTGCATAAATACAACATCCCTTCTTATGAGTTCCATTTTGATTACAACAATGAGGTCATTAAGAAACATGTTCAAACCATTGACACAATTTTTCTCAATTTCCCATTGGTGAGAATGGTAGTGTAGAAAATCATAACAATCATACTTGTTCTTCTCCTGATATCTCTCCTATTAGTGACGAAGGTACCTTGGTGAAGGAAGATACAAGCATTGAGGGTCTTGATTTTCCATCTCCTCATTCCCCTTTGGAAGATGTTAGACAACAAGAACATGAGATCATCGAAACATTTCTAAATATCACCTTACCTAGTCTCCATAACCATGACCATCAACATTGTCCTTATCCTAATACCCCTCCTCGATGCCACAAGGATAGATTGGTATTAAAATATATACCTATTAAGATTCATGAGAATCTTGACCCTCCCTTCCCTAATGCTCCTACCGTTTGGGACAATCTATTTGACAACCATAGTGGTCCTTCTCTTGATGCCTCCCCTACTTGTGATGAAGCTCCTTTACAAACTTCAAACTTGGATGACCATATTTCAAGCTCTCCTATTAGGGTATATAATATGGAACAAGAGAATGATACCTTCAAGATAATGGACAATCAAATAGAGTCTTCCCCTAAGCTCCCCAATATTAATAATCAAACACATTCAACCATTAATAACTCCCTTATTTGTGATGAAGTTAATTTGGAAGAACCAAACCTTACTTGTCAAGAACATGTGGTTTTTAGTTCTCCTAAAAACTCTCCTCCTATGGAGAATATCATAATACAAGAAAAGGATAGCATTGACAATAATGATGTTATGCCCTTTAGAAGATGATGAAGAGCCCTTGTTAGACTCTCATTCACCAAGGGATGTTAATATCATTCAACCTCAACTCATCCTTTATCTACCATCACACCAACCTTCAACTCAACACAAACTAGAATTCACACTCTACCCACCTCAGAATAATGTGTCACAGCAGCTGAGTCATACTACCGTTGCTCATACATATCACACTAGAAACAATTTTTACCCACAACAACCAACCTCAACTTCCCTACCTTTGCCTAATTTTCCTCTTGCTCCTCACTTAAGGGAGTATGATCTTGTGGAGCAACTTAAGAGCACTCCCACCAAGATATCCCTTTGGGACCTTCAAAATTCACCTACCTATCACACTATGGTTCAAACGGCCTTACAACAAGTTCTTATCCCTTCTAATGTGCAATCAACTAACATAGAAACCATCATTCAAGGACTAAAAAATGACATTATTTTCCACCAAAGTGAATGCCCCTCTTTGGACATGCAAAAACAAAATGATCCTTTCATGATCATAGCACAATACCAACGAAAATTGATAAAGAGAACTCTTGTAGATACTAGTTATGCCCTTAATGTGGTTATTGTCCTTTAATAGAAATTTCCAAGCCTTCACCCATGGTCAACATTCTTCTAATTCAACCTTAACTGTAAAGCATCCTGAACTCCTCAACACCAGTGGTCTTGACAATCCTCCTTTACAAAACATGAAACAAACAATGCACTCTTCACTTAATGTCAATTTCATCTCGCAAAACACTAATGAATTGAATTCGTTAGATTTTATAGCCTCCTTCCAAGGAGAGAACACAATCTCGCAATCTGCAGAGTCTTGTGTAGGTATGCCAATTAATACTAAGCAAGCAACATCTTTGTCACAAACTACAGGACCACCTTCTATCATTGATCAAGAGGGTATCTTGTCAAGACTTCTCCAAGATCACTTGATCACCCTTCCACCAAGAACTCGAAATAAATTATATTACAAGAATTCATTTTGCGCATATCATAGAGTTGTAAAATCCAACATTTTTCAGGAGTTTGGTATTCTTCCTTCGGTGGAGGCACCTAATTCCTCTAATTGATACTGATTTTCACTCTAGCATGTATTTCATTAATCATTTCAGCTCACCCTTGTCCTAGACTAAGTGGGGACAAGGGGTTTAGTAGCCTTGTCCTTGTATGTCCCTTGACGTTGCCTCTTTTGACTATTTGTTAACCTTAAATGAACATATAAGAGCAACCTTGGGATGTGGATGACATGCCTTAAGTTGGCTCACCTATGACATACTACCTTTTTCATGATGAAGCTTCTTGAAAACATATGACTTGGCATAGGGCTTTCCAAGTAAGCTCTCATGTCTTCCTTCTCATTTAAAGCTATTGCTCACAGTAATGGTGTTAGCAACCACTTTAAATTGGGGGCATACATCATCACTCACATTTTATTGTGTGATTTATTTCTTCTTGTGATGCATCCTTTTCTTGGTGGAGTCATTGGGCTTGATTCCCTCCAAGAGTGTGATACTTCTTTGACACATCTTCTCTTTAATATGTTCTAGAAAGCTTCAACATATGTTAAAATTTAGTGTTTGAAGTGTTCTCTTGTAGTTGTTTGTTGTTGTTGTTATTTGTACTTTGTTCTTGCGTCTACCGTGTTTCTCTTGTAGTTGTTTGCTACTGTTGTAGTGTGTGCCATGTTAGTAAGTTTGTGGTGTTCTTGAGGATAGTTGGTCTTTGTTTTGTTACTTCTTCTAGATAACTTTTGACTATCATTCTTTTTGTAAATTCATTGCATTGATTCAATTAAAAAAAAAGTATGTAATTTTTTATTATATTAATAAAGTCTTTTTTTCAATAAAGAAAAAAGGTGGACTCTCATGGTTGATGTCCAAAATACTTATGTATGGGTCAAGACATTGAGGAGGGGGGTTAGGGATTACTTATAATCTTAATCCAAAATAGATTAGATGCTATCATGAAAGTTTGAACACTAAAATCTGCAGTACTTAGGAGCTTTTGAATGTAAGGTATTAGGAGATTGGGGATTGGGTCATAACCTAAAATTTATGCCCCATTATCATTAAGTCATTAAATGGCTTGATACTTTGATGAAGTATAGCGATATAGCCTCAAACAATATATCAGTTGGTGCATTGGGATCAAAGAGAATTTGATAAGGTTCAAATTAAAAAAAAAAATGAAGAACAAACAATGAAATAAATAAAAAACAACATAGCAGGCCAAATTGAATCTAGAAGGAAAAATAAGAACTTTAACACAAGACATGAAACAAAGGCAACAAAAAGAAGAAAATTCAGTAAGGGCCAAGCCACAGGAAACAAAAATAACTTCATTAACCCAAACTAAAGTCATGAAATCATTCCTAGAAATAATGGAAAAGGCAAGAACAATGCAAGGGAAGCACTAATGAGCACAAGCATGGGAAAAAGCACAAACACAAACACCAAAATAAAAAGTGAAAACCAAAGAAAAACCTTGGAGATAAAATCACCAAATGCAATGCTAGAACACACACACACAATGCAAAAACATTCCAAAGCACAAGAATAAAGTAAGTATTGAAATGCATCAATAAAGCATAAAAACCCTACCCGATACACATGCTAAAGCTTTCCATTAATGCATAACCTTCAAATGAAATCCTTTTTTTATTCTTATATTTTTTATGTTTAAAAATACTTTATGGGCATTTGAATAAAGGTGGTACCTTCATTTTTAAGGTCCTTTTGATGCCATCCTACTATTACTCACATAGTTTTTAGAATAAATTTGGGTTTCAAAGCAAGGGTTGGACTATCAAACATAGTCACCATGAGATGATATTTTGTAAGATTATGTCTTTCTGAGTAAGTAAATTTTCCAAAATTTATATTTTTAATATATATGTTTACTTACTATATATTTTTATTGTTTTCTACCGAACATAAAATTTTACCAAACATAAAGATCTATATTCGATACATATGAAAAAACTAAATACCCTTATATTTCATCTTAATTTATTAAATTAATATCAATTTATCTTAACCACAAAAATTATCAATTAATTAATCTAAATTAATCTAAATACCCTTTGCCAATTCTCTGCACCTCTCCCAATTGTAATTCTTGATCATCAAGAAATGTCTCTTTTTCCTCCAGTGAATTGGAAAGTGCAAAAGCCCCAGTTTCTTTGATGTCAGGGCCCCGGTGGTTGATGAATGCATCGTATAAAAAAGGAATGGAAAAAATAACTCAGTTTGATTTGGACATTGATAAGATTAGAGAAAATTTAAAAGCTTTAAAGGACCAATAATTCATTGGAAGATAGTCAAGTATATTTTTCTCTGCACGAGTTGACTTCATTTCAGATCTCACATGGCAAGTGGTCTGTTAATGATGAAATAAAGGGACACACTGACAGTAGATGTTGAAATGACCATGACTAATGGTTACAACTATATTGCATAAATTGTAAGCAATGCCACTTCATTTTTAGTACAGTTGTCATTTTAAAACTTCCATGTCTTGTGTGTTTTACCTACCATATGTTAAAACAGCCCACACGCGACCTGTCAAATTTCAATTAGTGCATCCAAATTGCATAAAGTGTACGCAAGGCCTCTTCATTTTCAAAATTCACTTTTTTTTGCAAGTGACAAGCACCATCAATAAAGAGACCACATTATTTTATTCTACGGTTTCTCCCCTCCCATTGAATTTTATAAGAAAAAACAAAATTATTAAACAGTAGGTGGTAACATTAGTATAGTCCTTATAATTTTGTCAATGCACTTTCGATAAAGATGTTTAAACATAGGCAAGAATTATTAAGATCAGAAACTAGCTCCATGGTAAGCCTGTGTTTATTTACCAAGATTCTTGCTTTGAATTTGGATTTTTACTCTTCTAAAATTTAATTGAAATAAGATAGTGTTTTCAATTTTTATTTTTTTTTGTATTGATCATAGATAAACAAGAATGGGTTTGGATTTTTGGTCACCCAATTAAGGGGAGATCATATGCCTACCATCCATCAAGCACAAAAACCATGGTGTTCATTAACCTTTTAATTAATCTATGTTCCTAACTTAACCAAAAGGAAACAATCAAATCACTTCCAGCCCTTGCAATATGTCAGTAGTTTTATAAATTTGCCTTTGACAAGAGTATTTAGTACAATGGATATCAAATTATTTTTCTTTCACTTCAATGCTCCATGTTCCTCTTAAAACCTACAACAAATGCTCAAAATGTTAGATAAGATCAAGAAACAAGAAGATATAAGGGTTAGATGAATAATTAAGCATAAAAACCCTAAAACTTAGACCAAGTTGCAATGTGATTTGACCTTAGGTGTAAAATTGAAAATTTTAACTCCAAAAAAATTGAGAAACACCTACACCATTGCATAGATTATAAAATTCTACCCCATTTCAAAAAAAAAGATCCAAAAAAGACCTTCGTATGACCAAGATACGACCATTTTAAGATTAGAAAAAATGTGTCAGAACAGAGACAAAAGCCACCAGAAAAAATGCAAAAGGTGCCAAAATAGAGACAAAAGGCTCCAAAACATATACAAAAGGTGCAAAAATAGAGGCAAAAGGCACCAAAATAGGTGCAGAAGGTGCCAAAACAGGTGCAAGAGGTACCAAAACAGGTGCAAAAGGCACCAAAACAGGTGCAAGAAGTGTCAGAAGTCTCACATCCAAACCTGTGAACATAAATTTTCTAGCATGTTAAAAATAAACGGGGATGGCCCCATGGTGGGCACCATTTTGTGTGTGTGTTTGAATGTGCAAAGTTGGTATCAACAAAAACCTTAATGAAACGAATTATATTAAAGATTCAAAGCAAACAAGTTATTCTAATTTGCAACAAACTAAATCTTTCAAGAATGTCTCATTGTTCTCTATTCTTAATGATTCTTTTAACCTTTTGGCCCTCATATTTCTATGTGCACAAATGCTATTAGAATGACACTTAAGAAATGAGATTAGTATTCAACATGCAAGCCAACTAAATGCCTACATGAAACCATAGACTAACAATGATGATGAATGTTATGATGAATGGATGATGATGTTTGTGATGAATGAAGAAGTGGAGGTGGATACTATGGTATTGAACTAGAATGATCCATATATGATTCTACATATGCTCAAATGCAAACTAAAAATGAACTAATCTAAAATGCAACTATGATGCAAGATGGGACATAAAATGCAACTATGAAGCAAGATTTAAAGCTAAGATGTAAATGCAAAGAAAAACATGAAATTTTATGCAACTATAAGACTCCACAATGCTCCAAAGCTCCAAATATAAACCTACATGATAACTCTATTCAAAATTTGGATGCAAAATACAATGCCTAAGGGTTGTATTTATAGCCTTTTCCAAGCATCGGGTGAGGTGAAAATGATCAACGATCCAAATTCAAACAAGAAGAATGGATGGTGGAGATAGAGAGAATCAAGATGTTGTCCCCTTGACCAAAGACAACATTCCATTTGGATGGAAGAATCTCTTGACCAATGGGAAACATGCCATTTGGATGGAAGACTCAAGTGTGGGAAGAAAAGACCATGTGATTTTGAAATTGGTGGAAGTGTGTGAGGAATGGGCCATGTGCTTTTAAAAATGAGTTGAAGATAATTCTAATTAAAAATTAGAGTTATTTAATTTCATGTGACCATGTTGAGGTGGCACAAAAAGTTGTAGACATGTGCTCAAATTCCTAATCGAGATTAGTGAAGATTAATTAAATAAAACAAACTTATGGAAATTTGTTTATTTAATTAATTTAGAAGAATATGTTTTAGATTTGGAGAATTTAGAAAATGATCATATAAATAAATTGAGAATTTATTTATACATAGTCAAAATATTAATTAAATAGCTAGTATTTATTTAATTAAATGTGATGACAGATTTTAGGTGTATACACATATAAATAAATAATTCATGTGAGAAAATAACAATATATAGTAAAGTTAGAAAATTAGATCTTAAGAATTCCTTACAAATTCAAGTGATGTTTTCCATAGGATGGATTAAGGGGACCTAAGAGGATATAGTTAGGGTTCCTAAGAGAATTCCTTAAGGGATGTTAAGAGAATGAGTTAAGGGGATGCAAGAGGGTGGATTAAGGGGAGTTAATAGAATGACTTTAAGGGATGTAAGAGGGTGGATTAAGGGGAGTTAAGAGAATGAATTAAAGGGATGCAAGAGGGTGGATTAAGGGGATGTATGTCATGAACCCTAGGATATGGCTTAACGGGTCCTAAGAGGATGGCTTAAGGGGAATTATGAGAGTGACTTAAGGGATGAAAGAGGGTGGGTTAAGGGGATGCAAGAGGATATTACTTAAGGGTACTTTAAGAGGATGGATTAAGGGGATGCAAGAGGGTGGATTAAGGGGAGTTGATAGAATGACTTAAAGGGATGCAAGAGGGTGGATTAAGGGGAGTTGGGAGAATGACTTAAAGGGATTAAGCATCTTGTGAACCCTGGAAACTCTAAACCATACGACTTAAATCCTAGTAGATGAACCCTAAACCCTTAACCCATATAGAGTGATTTAAGGGATGCAAGAGGGTGGATTAAGGGGAGCTGAGAAAATTAACTTAAAGGGATTAATCATCTCATGAACCCTAGAAACCTTAAACCCTAAACCATAGGGCCTAAAGCCTAGGAGATGAACCCTCAACCATTAACCCATATATATTTGTTATTCTAAGCATCTCATGAAATTTAGAAACCCTAAACCATAGGACCTAAAGCCTAGAAGATGAACCATAAACCATTAACCCATATAGATTTGTTATTCTAAGCATCTCATGAACTCTAGAAACCCTAGATCCTAAACCATAGGACCTAAAGCCTATCATATGAACCCTACCCCATTAACCCATATAGATTTGTTATTCTAAGCTTCGAACATGTTTACCATGGCAAATGTACCTTTTACTAACCCAAGTAAAAAGTCAAATGTGAGTTCCATGATTTTTCTTTCCTCATGTTGTGTTTTTCTATAACATTTTCATTGTTTGGGCCCCCATGATCCTGCATAGGACCACTAGTCAAACATGTAGAAATGTGCCAAGTTAACTTGTGATTCAAACATGTAGTTAAAGTTATAAACTTATTTTGAAAGGTCATATCAATTAATAAAAATGAGAAAAACTCAATTTATAAACTAGGTTGTAACCTAGGTCTAGTTTCCCTAGTAAGTTATGTTTTTTCAAAAGAAATGATTAATAGTTATCTAGCACATACTACCTCATACAAATCAAGTTCACTTATATTGTCATAAAATGAAAAAAATTATATAAATATAAAGTAGATCTAATTTTAATATGGACCACTTCATTAGAGGTGTTGTAGTCAAGTTATTCAATCACTTAAATTGACCTTATATTATGAAACTTAAAACACACTTGAGCCATCTAGGTCTAGTCACTAACTTTCTATAATTTAGAGTTCTATGTTGATTTGAAAGTATCATTTGATCTAATGTTCACCCATCAAAGAATCAAGTGCCACTTCAATAATCCTATTTTACCAATTCTAAAACAAGTGAACTACTTGGACAACTACAAACCATTACATCAATCAATTGTCACTAGAATTTATATTATGACTAACTTAATAGTTTTAGGTCAATGATTTGATCATAATGTACTTAATAGTTGTAAATGGTTTCAGGTCGATTCAAAACCTGATTTTTCCTCTATCAAAAACTTAATAGTTTTAGGTCAATTATTTGATCATAATATACATAATTAATATTTATCTAGATGGGTACAAAGTTGCAACTATGCAAACATGTAGAAAGGTGCCAAGTTAACTTGTGATTCAAACATGTAGTTCAAGGTATCAAGTTAGTGTGATAGGTCATATCGATTAGTAAAATTGAGAGCAACTAAATTTATGAACTAGGTTGTAACCTAGGTCCAGTTGTTCTAGAAGTTATGATTTTTCAAAAAGAAATGATTAGTACTTATCTAGCGTGTGCTACCTCACACAAATCAAGTACACTTTTATTATCATCAAAAATAAAAAAAATACAACGATATAAAGTAGATCTAATTAATATGGACTACTTCATTAGGGTATTGTAGTAAAGCTATTCAATCACTTAAATTGACCTTGTTTTATGAAACTTAAAATACACTTGATCCATTTAGGTCTAGTCACTAACTTTTTATAATTTAGAGTTCCATGTTGATATGAAAGTAGAATTTGATCTAATGTTCACCCATCAAGGAATCAAGTGCCACTTCACCAATTCCATTTTATCAATTCTAAACCAAGTGAACTACTTGGCCAAATACAAACCCTTGCATCAATCAAGTGTTACTAGGATCTAGACTATGACTAACGTAATAGTTTTAGGCCAATTCTTTGATTATAATATACACAATTAATATTTTTCAAGATGGGTACAAAGTTGCAACTAGTCAAACATGTAAAAATGTTCCAAGTTAACTTGTAATTCAAACATGTAGCTCAAGGTATCAATTTAGTGTGATATGTCATATTGATTAGTAAAATTGAGAACAACTCAATTTATGAGCTAGGTTGTAACCTAGGTCAAGTTGTTGTAGTAAGTTAAATGTTTTTTTTTTAATAAATGATTGATACTTATCTAGCACATACTACCTCACACAAGTCAAGTTCACTTCTATTATCATCAAAAATAAAAAAATTATAACCATATAAACGAGATCTAATTAATGTGGACTACTTCATTAGAGGTGTTGTAGTCAAGTTATTCAATCACCTAAATTGACCTTGTTTTATAAAACTTAAAACAAACTTGATCCATCTAGATCTAGTCACTAACTTGTTATAATTTAGAGTTCCATGTTGATAAGAAGTACCATTTGATCTAATTTTCACCCATCAAGGAATCAAGTGTTAGTTCACTAATCCTATTTTACCAATTCTAAGCAAAGTAAACTACTTGACCAACTACAAACCCTTGCATCAATTAAGTGTCACTAAAATCTAGATTATGACTAACCTAATAGTTTTAGGTGATTATTTTATTATAATATAGACAATTAATATTTTTCTAGATGGATAAAAAGATACAACTTGTGAAACCCATAGGAAGGTACCAAGTTAACTTGTGATTCAAACATGTAGTTTAAGGTATTAAGTTAGTGTGATAGGTCATATCGATTAGTAAATTTGAGATCAACTCACTTTATGAGCTAGGTTTTAACCTAGGTCTAGAGTTGTTCTAGTAAGAGAGTATGTTTTTAAAAGAAATGATTAATCTACTAGATGCCACACATGGAGGGAGTCCCAAGATTCCATGTAAGACATACTTTAATAATTTTCAAACATATTATGATGGACCTATAAAAGAGATCTAGATGTGGACGGATAAAGTTTTATTAAAATATAGTCTTAGACTATCTATTTTAGGTAGTGTGCAAAAGCATCTTGGAAGAAGAGAACTTTCAATTTTTAAATTGGAGTGTCTAGTTTAACTAGTTGACTAGTCAAACAAGGAGCTTCATTTGCATCCATGTGTTTGACTAGTTAGAATGACAATCACTTTGATGCCTCATTTGGGATCCCATAGTTTTTGTGAAACCATGTGTTTTCCCAAATAGAAACAATCTATAAATACAAGCCCTAATATTTTGGGTCTATATTAGATTGTATGGTATTGTAGGTATTCAATGTTTTCTAGTTGAGGTTAATTATCAACATGATGTGGAAGTTTTAAAATAGAGGCTACAATATTTATAGGATGTTATCAATATATTATAATGCTTGTCTTAGTTAATACTATGAAATACACATTTGAGGCTAGGTTTTTCACTCAAAATGGTTTTTCTTTTTTTTTTGAAATGGTAAAATTTGTGTTGGGTTGAAATTAGATATGAAAATTAAGTTGTTGCATATGAATGACAATGGTTGTTGCAAATAGGTTTTTAATTGGAAAAAAAATTGAATGTAAACCATAATTTATAATGAAAACATTAAATGTACAACCAAAAAAAACATAAAGAAGGTCAAAAACCTAACTTGGAGGTCATTGAAGCTTGCAAGGTTGATAAGAGGAGGTGCAAGTGAGATTTGGTGATGGCAGGATGTGCAAATGTGGGTACCTATTCTTGTTCATTATTGTTCACTTGTCATTGCTAGGAAAAATGACCCATAGTCATTTTTTCAAAAATAAATATTTTAAAGGAATGGGTACCCATTTAGGATGGTATCCCAAACCATAGCAAGTAGATGTTCTAAGTAAAGATTGAGATACATGTTCCTAAATGGGTACTCGTTCTCATCAAAATTTTCCCTTTTTACAGAACTTCCCCGCTTTATAGACCTAACTTCTTATGGATTCCCTCATCTCAAAAATAGTATTTAATACCACTTCCTCCAATGGGCCAAATATATTCCTTTGTCTTTTATTATAATTTTGCACACATCTTAGAACTAGCTCTAGTGATTGCACTAACATTGTAGTTGCTTCCACCAATCTTTGACATTGTCAAGGCTCGATCCAAGCTAGTCTTATATCCTGTTGTGTACCCTCTATAAGAAATATTCAACATTCACATGTGCTAGATCAGTTTCCCCAATCTCATTGTTTGGATATAATATTTTAGGAGGGTGATAGTCTTTAAACTTGTACTTCATTTTTACTTGCTCACTGTGCATATTTCCTGCAAAATATAAATGCATATCATCATTAGGTTGTGTTAAAGAGATGCATAAAATTCCATAAAAATCTCACTTAAAGTCCATAATAAAAATTCAAATAAGCTTTGCAGAAGGGGACAAAGGCTCATTTTTGGTCTGATTCTTGGGATGGTTTTCCCCCCATTGTTGCTCAATTTCCAAATTTGTTGACTTTGTGCCAGAGGTTCCTTGAGGCTAGATGGTCAAGGGTGAGTGACTTTAAGTTTTGATCTTCTTGTGATCAATTGATGGTGGTGAGATGGAAGAGTCCTGATGAGTGGCCTGATGTTGGTATCGAGGAGGAATGTGTTGAGTTGCACAAAATCCTTTCTAGTAGACGGTGTAGTTCCCTTCAAGAGGGGGATGTTCTTTCTTGGTCTTCTAATCCTAAGGGTGTCTATATTGTTGTTTCTGGATATCAAGGGTTGTTATCTCATAGGTTGGATGGGGTGGAGGTTCACTGGTGGAAGAGAGTGTGGAACAAGTTTTCCTGGCCCAAGTGTAATTGCTTTATTTGGACTTTGGCCTGGAATAGGTGATTGGCTTGGGATAATATTCAGAAGAGGGGATTCTAAGGCCCTTCTATCTATGTTTTGTGCGAGGTTGAGGAGGAGGATTCTTCTCACTTATTTTTTAATTGTCCCTTTGCTTTGCAGCTTTGGTATTTTTGGTGGGAAGTTTGGAAAAGCCCTTGTGTTCATGCTTCCTCCGTGGTGGAGTTCTGGAATAGTTTAGGTAGACCTCCTTCTATGACATCTTTATTACAGAAGGTGTGGTATGTTGGGCCTGCCTTCATACTATGGCAGATTTGGTTGGAATGAAACAGTAGAATTTTTCATGGTGAAAAGTTGTTGATCCAACAAGTTTGGAAAATAATTAGGGGTATGATTCAGGAGACAGTGGAAGCTAAGTATGATGTGGTGTTTCCTTTAGATAAATGTGATGCTGAGAAGGTGGATAGATTGGGGATCTAGGGGTTGCCTTCAGCTTCAGCTTGTGTTAGGAGAGGAAGGTGGGGGAAACAAAAATTTCAAAGGATGGGCAAGTGGTTGCCCCCTCTAGCTATAATTTTGAAGATCAATACCAATGGTTCCTCAAGAGGCAATCTTGGGCCTACTGGGATTGGAGGAGTTGGCAGGAATTGTTCAAGTTTAGTGGTTTTCTTCTTTTCTATTCATGAAGGGATGTAGTCTATCAACCTTATGGAAGGTTTGGTGATCCTCTACCCTTTAGAGTGGGCTTATGCTTTGGGTTAGCATAGGGTTATCTATGAATCTGGTTCATAGGTTATGATTGATATGATAAATAAACAAACAATTTTTTATGTTAGCTGGCAACTGGCTAGGATGGTGCAACAAATTTTGCAAATTAGTTAAGTGATGGAGATGGTTTCTTTTATCCATATTCCAAGAGAATGGAATAGGGCAGCCAACTGTTTGGCTAAGTGGGCTTCTGAGAATCTAGATAGTTGGAGGATTGACGGATGGGAGCAGGTTTCCCAGGAGCTCCGTCATGACTTGGAGAGGATCATTGTCAAAGATTGGGATGGTAACGACAGATGATGTTGATGTTTCTTGCTTTGTTTATTTGCTTCTTGTAATTTTCTAGGGCCTCATCCCTTGGCTTTTATGTAATCCTCTTTTTCTGAATTTCAATAATGTTTTTACCCCTTTTATTAAAAAAAATCAAATAAGCTTCATTATCAGGTTTCGAGAATCAGTCATATCTCATGTCAATTGATGTCAAAAGCTTAGAATCCATAATTAGGAAAAGCAAGGATCAAGTTGTGGGTGTAACACTTATCACATATCTCACAAATAATTTAGATAGAAGACTTTTGATGCCTTGATTTCATATAGTAATAGACAATGTTATTAATTGGAGATCAAGAATAAAGAATACCTTATGGCTCATACCTGAAAAACTAGTTGGCACAAAATTTCATACCAGCCCGATGTTTATTTGGCATAGGATATTGAGAAATAGGGATCAGTTCTATTGCTTCATTCTTGTTGATGATAATGAATTTTGGAGAGAATATCACTTAATACCAAGGCATGTCATGGATCAGGCTTCAAGAATATCTCTTAGCACATTCTATGAAAATAATTAAACCTAAGGGTGTGAGCCAAATTATTGACATCCAAAACACTTCAAATCTTAAAGAAAGGTGTCAAAGATTAGGGACCGAGAAGGATCCAATATTCATGCCACTAGTGGCCCCATGATAAGGTGGACTCTCCATCCTTAATGTCCGAAATACTCAGTGTTTCCTGGGGACACACCCCCTTGTCTAAATCCCCCCATCCCCATCCCAGACACATCCCGAGGACGGGGGATGACCAGGGGACAGTATCAGTGTACTATATTTAATATCAAATGCATATTCATAATGAATTTTCAATTTTGAATGTATATTGAGTATTGACAATGAATTCTTAACACAAATGTTATATGCTAAGTTTCTATAATGTATATATGCATGCTTTATCTGTGTTTTCATATGAATATTTAAAGTTTCCCTATACATTTTAAATTTTTCTATATTTTATATAGTCGTCCCTCTGCCGTCCCCAAATTTGGCCTAAAAAATCAAAAACTTAGGGACTTGTCTCACCATCCCCTACCATCCCCGTCTTGGAAACTTGGGGTAAGACTAAAAATACTTACTTATGGGTCAAGACATTGAGGATGGGGGGTTAGGGATGACTTATAACTTAAATCCAAAATAGATTAGATGCTATCATGAAATTTTGAACACCAAAATTTGCAGGACTTAGGAGCTTTTGAATGTAAGGTATTAGGAGATTGGGGATTGGGTCATAATCTAAACTTTATGGTTGATTAGTATTAAGTCATTAAATGGTTTATTGCTTTGATGAATTATAGTGACATAGCCAAAAACAACCTTAGTTGGGATCAAAGAGGATTCAATGAGGTCCAAAACAAAAATGAAAATGAAGAAAAATAACTAAATAAAGCAAAAACAGTGAACCTAGAAGGGAAAATAAGAATTTTAACAAAAGACATGAAACAAAGGCAACAAAAAGAAGACAATTCAACAAGGGCTAAGTCGTTGGCAACAAAAATAACTCCATTAACCCAAAGTGAAGGCATGAAACCATTCCTAGAAACAATGGAAAAGGCAAGAACAATGTAGGGGAGGCACCAATGAACACAAGCATGGGAAAAAGCACAAACACAAACACCAACATAAAAAGTGAAAACCAAAGAAGAATATTGGAGATAAAATCACCAAACGCAATGCTAGAACACACACACACACAATGCACAAACATTCCAAAGCACAAGAGTAAAGTAAGTATTGAAATGCATCAATAAAGCATAAAAACTCTACCCAGAACACATGCTAAGGCTTTCCATTAATGTGTGACCTTCAAATGAAATCATTTTTTTATTCTTAAATTTTTATGTTTAAAAATCCTTTATGGGTATTTGAATAAATGTGGTACCTTCATTTTAAGGTCCTTTTGATGCCATCCTACTATTACTCACATAGTTTTTAGAAGAAATTTGGGTTTCAAAGCAAGGGTTGGACTATCAAACATAGTCTTCATGATATGATATTTTATAAGATTATGACTCTCTGAGTAAATTTTCCAGAATGTATATTTTTAGTATATATATATATTTACTTACTACATATTTTTACTGTTTTCTAACGAACATAATTTTTTACCAAACATAAAGATCTATATTTGATACATATAAAAATAAATAAATACCCTTACATTTCATCTTAATTTTTTAAATGAATATCAATTTATCTTAACCCCAAAAACTATCAATTAATTAATCTAAATACCCTTTGGCAATTCTCTGCACCTCTCCCAATTGTAATTCTTGATCATCAAGAAATGTCTCCTTTTCCTGCAGTGAATCGTAAAGTGCAACAGCATCATATATATTTCTAGATACAACCGTAGCTCCCTTTGAAAATCACTGAAAGAACACATGTGAGATGAGGAGGAAGACGGCATGAAATCTAACTCGGATTGATGTGGACATTGATAAAATTAGAGAAAATTTAAAAGCTTTAAAGAAGGGGTGATGTTTCTCCAATAATTCACTGCAACACGCTCAACTACCTATATTTTCCTCTGCGTGACTGGACTTTGTTTCGGAGCTCACATGGCAAGAGAATATGCTAAAATCATCAACTTCACCCATCTGATATATCCGTACAAAATAGAGTCCCGTTAAATCTCAATTAGTCCATCCAAATTGCGTAAAGTGGAAGGAAGGCCACTTTATTTTCAAACTTTACTTTCCGACAATTCACAAGTGACAAATTTCCACAGAAAGAATTTTCTTCAATGATTTTTGGTGAGGATAAAGACGTCTACGGATCTGATTTTTGGTGTGGTTCTAGAGAAATTTAAAGCAGGGGTGATGTTTCTCCAATAATTCCCTCTAACACGCTCAACTATATTTTTCTCTGTACCACTTGACTTCGTTTCAGAGCTCACATGGTAAGTGGTATGCTAATAATGAAATGAAGGGACCCTCCACCATTGAAAGTAGATGCTGAAATGATCATGAGTGATGGGTTACAGCTGTATTGCATAAAGTGTAAGCAACGCCACTTCACTTTCAGTACGAGTTGTCATTTTCAAACTTTCACTTTCTTTGTGAGTTTTCATTTTCAAACTGTACCAACCATATGTTAAAACAGCCCACAGATTAGCGCATCCAAATTGCGTAAATTGTACGCAAGGCCTTATTCACTTTTTTGTGAGTGACAAGTACCATCGATAGATAAAGAGCCTACATTTATTTTATTCTGCGGTTTCTCCCCTCCCATTGAATTTTATAAGAAAAAACAAAATTATTAAAGAGTAGGCGGTAACATCATCAGTCCAGTCCTTATAATTATGTCGGTGCACTCTGGATAAAGATAGGTGGGAATTATTAAGATGAGAAACTAGCTCCGTGGTAAACCTGTGTTTATTTATCAAGATTCTTGTTTTGAATTTGGATTTTTATTCTTCTAAAATTTAATTGAAATAAGATAGAGTTATCAATTTGACATACACTAAAACATACACAGTTGAATCCAAAAGCTTGCAATCAATACAATTTGTTAATTTACTTTTGTTTTATTCATATTTAAAGGAGTTTTTCATACTATGTTATGATCAAAGGTTGGTCTATTACATTTTTGGTTTGTAATCTTTTCAAATAGTCCTCGACTTGAATGTAGTGATTCCTAATCTTTGTAGGTACATATGTATCTACTTCCTTATAATTTTATGCTTTCTGAACTAGTGTTATTATGCACCTATTTCCCTTTATATACACATGTACATCACAACCAAGTATAAAACTTCACTCTTGTTATTAGGTGTTAGGTGACATACAATTTTTACCATTTTACCTTTTCTTTTATTCATATGCACGGGAGATTTTCATACTATGTTATGATTAAAAGTTGATTTGTGACAATCTTCAAGACATCAAGGAAGTCTTCTTCAAATTGAGCACAACACTTCTTTGTAAATATTGAGCTTCAAAACTAATGAAATTTGATTTATAACCTCTACAAATAGTCCTCAATTTGAATCAAGATGTTCCTAAATTTTGTAGATGCACATGTATTCATTTCCTTATCATTTTATGCTTTGTATACTAGTGTTATTACACATCTACTTTCCTTTGTATACACATGTATATCACAAACAAATATCAAACTCAACTCTCATTATTAAGTATTAAAATAGAAAACATGTAATCTAGTACATTTGTGTTAGCACTTAATAACACAAATTTAAAAATATAAGAAAATAACAATTAACTTTTAAGAATAAAGAAAAATATATCAAATTTTGTTGAGTTTGATTCTCATTATTTCCACTTTTTATTTTTATGTGTTAGAATAGTTCTATTACTTTGGCCTTTTGCTAGACTATTTATACTGCTCTCCAATAATTTCATTCTAATATTCTCAAATATCTCCTTTCAAATAATGGTGTTAAGAAAAGTGTGTCGATAGCCAGGAAAACATGTTTTTCTCTAGACTAATATACTTTGTTTTGAAGCTCACATGACAAGATTATATTGTTGAAAAGGTGATAGGTTAACTTGTGATTCAAACATGTAGTTCAAGGTATCAAGTTAGTGTGATAGGTCATATCGATTAGTAACATTTAGAATAACTAAATTTATGAAGTAGGTTGTAACCTAGGTCTAGCTTCTCTAGTAAGTTATGATTTTCCAAAAGAAATGATTAATAGTTATCTAGAACATGCTACCTCACACAAATCAAGTTCACTTTTACTATCATCAAAAATAAAAAATTATAACCATATAAAGTAGATCTAATTAATATGGACTACTTCATTAGGGTATTGTAGTAAAGTTATTCAATCACTTAAATTGACCCTGTTTTATGAAACTTAAAAGACACTTGAGCCATTTAGGTCTAGTCACTAACTTTTTTATAATTTAGAGTTCCATGTTGACCTGAAAGTATCATTTGATCTAAAATTCACCCATCAAGGAATCAAGTGCCACTTTGAACCAATCCCATTTTATCAATTCTAAACCAAGTGAACTACTTTGCTAACTACAAAACCTTGCATCAATCAGGTGTCACAAGGATCTAGATTATGACTAACCTAATAGTTTTAGGCCAATTATTTGATTATAATATTCAATTAATATTTGTCAAGATGGGTACAAAGTTGCAACTAGTCAAAAATGTAAAAAGGTTCCAAGTTAACTTGTATTCAAACATGTAGTTCAAGGTATCAATTTAGTGTGATATGTCATATTGATTAGTAAAATTGAGAACAACTCAATTTATGAGCTAGGTTGTAACCTAGGTCAAGTTGCTCTATTAAGTTATGTTTTTTCAAAAGAAAGGTTAAATAGTTATCTAGCACATACTACCTCACACAAATCAAGTTCACTTCTATTATCATCAAAAATAAAAAATTATAACCATATAAAGAAGATCTAATTAATATGGACTACTTCATTAGAGGTGTTGTAGTCAAGTTATTCAATCACTTAAATTGACCTTGTTTTATAAAACTTAAAACAAACTTGATACATCTATTTATCTAGTTACTAACTTGTTATAATTTAGAGTTTGATATTGATATGAAGTATCATTTGACCTAATGTTCACCCACCAAGGAATCAAGTGTCACTTCACTAATCCCATTTTACCAATTCTAAACCAAGTGAACTACTTGACCAACTACAAACCCCTGCATCAATTAAATGTCACTAGAATCTAGATTATGACTTGTGGACACAAAAAAAGTATCCCCTTTTCCTTGCTTGATTTGGGATTAATTAATGAGTAATTTGACTTAATGAGGCCTTGATTTAGTGTTGTGAGGTGTTTTTTACATCCATATTAGGTCTTGGACCCTTGCAAACTAAATAAAATGTGTCTAACGATGTCTTGTAAAGTGTTGTAAAAGACTTTCACACTTCTCTAGACTAAATGGACCTATTTTTCCCCTAATTCAATGTTATAAAATGTATTTAATAACATTATCACAATAATCTAGAAGGCTTGTAACTTAAACCTAATATTAATCCAGTGTTGTAATGTGTTTCACACATTCACAATGGATGTTGTGCCTTTCTAGGCTATGTGGACCTCATTTTAATGATGTAAAGTGTATTTAATCACACTAAATCACATTGGATTTTGTGTCCCTATCCCTAATTAAACTTTACATCATCATTAATAGGCCGCCCCTATGGCCCCATATTGTGCATCCCAAGGCTTGATTTGATTAAAGACCTGGCTAGAAAAACCTAGAAACCTAATTACTCCACTCCTTGATAATCCAGATGGAAAAATAACCAATGTGGGAACAATTCGCCCATCAAGGCAAATTAGTCCCATTTGGGCTATTTTTGAGGTTCGGGGGAGAAAATATAGATTTTAAGTTTATTTTTCCTTCATGTTAGCCTTGGGGATCAAATTAATGGGTATATTAGATGAATTTACTATAAGTACAAGCTTCTAAACCCTAATTCATCATTAACTCATTCATCGTATTCATCATTTATCTTCCACCTCAAGTCAAGCAAGTTCAAGTTTTAACATTTCAAGTCATCAAGATAGCATTTTTCAGATATTCAAGGGCAGATTCTTCATCTTTTGTTGTAGACAATCAAGATCAATATTCATGGTAAGGTACTAATTCCATTATTTCATGCTTCATTACATTATTTCTTCATTTTTCTTTAATTACCTAAAAGGGGGTTTGACCAAGACAAACCCCCATGCCCTAACATCCAACATTTCTTTCTCTTTCCTTGCGTGTTTCCAGATTTAGGTATCTTGAAGGCTTGGAAATCATTATAGATCAAGTTGTGAATTTATTGAAGACATTTCCGTGTTGACTAAGTCAAGATATCAACAAAAATTCATTTATAGTGCTGAAAATCAAAGTTTCAGAATCAGACACCTGTCGAGAATTGAAGTGCAAACTAAGGGCTTCCATTTCCACATTCATATTTTCAAAAATTTAGAAGTGGAATAGGTTTCCAACAGTGGCTACTTAGTCCCACTAAACCTATTTTTTAGAGTTTCCTATAGTTCTGGATCCCCATTTGGCCAAAATGGGCTCAAGATCAGTTTTTTTAGATCTGGGACTAAGTCACCCAGATTGGCACAAGTGTCCTAGTTGGCTTCTGCATCAAGTTTTTTAGGATTATAGAACTACAATCCATCCTTTTTCACCCTCCAGATGAACACCTTCAGTTTCATTAGTTTTTGTTACAATTTACCTTCATTTCGAGGTGTTTTTGCATTTCTCAATGTGTTTTCAAACAACTTACATTTCTTAGGTTTTGTATTAATAGTCAACATCTTTTATCAGTTTATTGCATTTAGGCATCATATTTAGACATACTTCATCCATCCTTGCATTATTTTTTAGTGTAGACATTGCCCATTTTGGCTCATCTCTCTCCTTTTAGGTGAAAAATCCTAGAAGTATTAGAGAGCATTAGGGAGCCAAAATATTTGTCTACATTTTGGTGAACCCAACCTTCGAACATCATATCTTCTAATTTTAGAGTCCATCATCATCCTATAATTAGCTTGCATTAACTTTTCATTAGGGTTTACATTGATTAATTTGCATTCTAGGGTTTCAAATTTTGCATTAGTGAAAGTGCATATAGGTTGCATATTAAATCATTGAAATTTTCTAAAATTTTGCATTGGCATCTTAGGTCTGCATCGTACAGCATAGCAAACATCAAAATCCATCAAAAAACTCTAAAAATTCTCAAAAAAATCCTTATTGGGACTAATTCACCACCCTGGGTGACTTAGTCCATGTTCAGCCCTGAAACTGCCTTTTACAGAGCTGAAAACCCTATTTTTAAGCTTATGTTTGTTGCCCTTACCCATCTATATCAGTTCGCTAAGTTTCTATAACATGCATTTCATTAGATCTAGCTTAAATTAGCTCATTTCATGCATGACTTAAATTTCAAGTTTACATTCTCATCTTGTTAGATCACATAATCAATCAATTTTCATCCTTAAAATATTAAAAAATGCATTCATCTTTTGCATGTTTTCTTTAGCATGGTTACATTTCAACTTTGTAGAATACTCATTACAACATATTTTCATTACAAAAATCTATAGTTATCTTATTTCATGCTTTATTTTTAGATCTTATTACGTGTTGTAAGAGATTTTTATTAAATGCATATGAATATGAGGTCCTTTCCCCTTTCTTTTTGTTCGTCATCAATATCTCTCCTAGTTTCCCTTCTATGGGTGAGGTTCGTCTAGTGAAAGAAACCTTGGATAATCATAACAATCGCATATGTTCTTCTCCTATGATGCAGGAGCATCTTGACAATGACATGAATCTAGGAAGAAAATATTGAAGGTTGAATAAATTTTGATGTTTCATCATTGTCATGAGGTAATTTGAGTCATTTTCCATTCATTAAAGTCATTAGGAGTGTTCAATGATCAAAGTTTTGTGTCAAATTTGAAAAGTGTAAAAGTTGTCACAGTATTGTAAAATTGCAAAAGGATGTAAACAAGGAAGGTGAAGGGTCATTTGGATATTTGGTCATTCAAAAGTAGGTAGAAACTGAAAATTCATTTTGTGATGCCTTTTAAAAGGCCTTGTAGACACTTTTGTAAGTGTGGGTGATTGGAGTTATGAGTTTGAATAAAGGAAACCCTACTTTATTTGCATTTTCTACAAAAATTCTTTGTTTTCTAATTTTGTATGGTCCTGTACGAGAAAGAGTAAAATTATAAAGACTTGTATGTGTAAGTAATCTCAATCACCTTCCATTCAAACTTTGTTTCATTTAGATTGGTGAGGATTTGAGTAAGTTATTGTGATTTCTTTGAAAACAATCTAAAACCTGATTAGGGTAATAGTAACTTAAGAATTTATGTTTCTCATGTTTTAACCATTGGAAGGTTTTCATTTTTGGTGGAAAAAATCTTGGTAGAATCTTTTTTCATATTCTTGGAGTTTTAGATCAAATGATTAAGATTGATGTGTGGAAGAATTGAAGTTTCAGACTGTAAATTTGGGTATAGACTGGTAAAACAAAATTTGAGGAGGTTAGTACCTAGTGTTCAGCAAAATACTCTTGAAAATGGTCTTGTGGTATTTTGTTAAGCATAAGCAGACTCAATAGCATGTGCTCTAATTGTTGGTTGAGTAAATTTGTGACTAGGACTTGTAGAACCAATAATCCCTTGATTAATCAAAGCCTAATTTGGCCTAAATAGAACGTGGACAGTCATGTTTTGAATCTGTTTTCTCAAAAAAACCTATACTAGCTTTAAGATAAGTTTTAAAACCCTTAAAGAGGTATCCAAAATGGCAATTACAATATGAAGATAAGGTTTTTAGAAGGAGTTATCTCTTACAGATGGGTTGGCAGACCTAAACGCAAGTAGGCCAGATTGTGTAGGAAGTGTGATCCAAACAAGTGGCCATTGTATTTGGGATTTGTGAAGTGTTTTGTTTTGTTATTTTAACTCATATGAGGGTGTATCATGCATTGAATTGATTGTTTGTGCCTTAAAAGCTCCAATTAATGCTTGTAGTCATTATGTGCCATTGTGGAAGGTTGAGGACAACTGGAAAGGAAATGATCATCTATTGATATTTGAGGAAGCCAAGTTAGTTTTATTCAATATTTTTCATAATGTTAAAGGTGTTTAAAAGGAATTTGAGGAATTTGGAACTATGATTGCATAGTTGAGTGTTTGAGTTAAGGGTTTATGAAGGAAAATGTGTACTTGAGATGAGTGACCAAACAAGGAATGTTTTGAGTTTTATTAAATGAGATTGAGAAAGTGAGTTTACTTTCTTTGCTTACATCATCCTATTATCTCTCCTACTTGTGTAGAAGATATTAGAGTGCTAGAAGAACCAAGTGATGAGAGTTTTGAAAACTCGAGTTGTTTCTCTCCTCTTACCTCTCCCTTTAGACAAAACATTACTAAAACAGAGCACATAACGATAAGTAATCATGACAATCAACTTTTTCAAGAGGATATGTAGATTGAAAGTGATAACCTTATCTCTTTCATTCCTAATGTCCCTAACATTTGGAAAGGCCTATTTGAAACAAAGAATCTTAGTTTTCCTTCTCTTCCTGCATCCCTTCCTTGTGATGAAGATTATTTAGAAACTCTAACCATGGAAGAACATACTACAAGCTCTCCTACTAGGGAATATAACATGAAACAAGAGAATGAGGCCTTAGACAATCAAATAACACCTTTTCCTAATCATCCCACTCTTGATAATCCCATCATTGATTATTCCCCTACTTGTGATGAAGTCCTTTTAGAAGAACCAACCCTCAAATGTCAAGAACATGTGGTTTGTAGTTCTCTTAGGAACTCTCCTCCTAGGGAGGATATCATGATGCAAGACAAGGATAATAATGATATTATACCCTTCAAAGAATATGAAGAGACCATGTTAGATTCTCATCCGCTAAGGAATGTCAATATTAGTCAACCTCAACTCATCCTTTATCCCCCCCTTTCACACACACCTCAAACTCAAAACAATCCCAAACTTGTAATTTCCCCACCTCAGAACAATGTTTCACAACAATTGAGTCATAATACCATTGCTCATACATATAACACTAGAAAAAATGTGCAACCACCACAACCAACCCCAACTTCCTTACCTTTGCCTAATTCTATACTGCCTAGTGCTCCTCGATTAAGGGTGTATGATCTTGTTGAGCAACTTAAGAGCACTCCTACCAAGATATCCCTTTGGGACCTTCTTCATAATTCACCTACCTATCACACTATACTTCAAATTGCCTTACAACAAGTTCCTATTCCTTCTAATCCATAACCAAATGACAGTAGCCATAATTCAAGGATTGAATGCTGACATTATTTTCCACCAAAGCGAACTCCCCTCTTTGGAAGTGCAAAAAAAAAATGAAGCTTTCATGATCATTGCTCAATACAATAGGATAGCAATAAAGTGAGCCCTTATTGACAATGTCTCATCCCTTTATATGTGTAGCATAAACTGATTGGATAGGCTTCATGTGGATAAATAAAAAATTCAATCTGATTCTTTATCTATTAAGGGATTTGACAATGAAGAAAAGAAATCGCTTGGTGTGATCACTTTACCTATTATAGTTGGAGAAGTCACACTAAACACACCAATCTAGGTTATGCCTCATGATCTTTCATATAACCTTCTTCTAGGCAGGTCATGGATTCATACAATGAATGGTGTGCCTTCCACTCTTCATCAAAAAATGAAATACATTTACAACAATAAAGTGTGCACACTCGACGCTGATTATGAGCCTTATAGTGTCTTGCAACTTGAGAAAAATAAAGAGAACCCCTTGCACACATTAACACCAATCACATAACTGGAACTTGTGCAACAACACGATAATGAACAACACATTAAATAACACACGAAGCTATTAGATGATGATTGGGGTTCCTTATATTTCACACCAACATTCATGGGCAAGTACTAGATCATAAACAAATATTCCAATAACGTACATGAAAAATAAGTCATATCAACACACAACTTGGAAGATCCTTCAAATGCATCTGTCTCAACCACTCTAGAATAAAATACAACAAATTACACAACAAAATTTGACAAACTCAACAACAAACAACCACCCAATAAAAAAGAATTGAAAAAGTTTTATGGATGAGGATATGAGATTATGAAACAATGTGGATATAGTGTAAAAGGATGTGGTGCTAAAAAACAAGGTATCCACAACCCTATAGATCCTATCACACAACAAACAACTCACGGTCTTGGTTATTGTCCTTTGGTAGAAGTAATCAAGCCTTCAATCAATATCAACACCATCACAACCAATTCATCAAAGCCCACCTTAACCGTAATGCATCTTGAACTAATCAACATTAGTGGTCTTGATCATCCTCCTTTGCAAGCAATGACACAAACAAAGACATCCTCGCTTAATGTAAATGTCATCTCGCAAAACACTAATGATTTGAATTCATCAGATTTTACACCCTCCTATATAGGGGAGAACAAAATCTCGCAATCTATAGAGTCTTGTGTAGATATGACATCTTGTACATCTAAGCAAGAGATATCTTTACTACATAATATAGGAAAATCTACCATTGATCAAGAGGGTATCTTGTCGAGGCTCCTCCAAGATCACTTGATATCTCTCCCTGCATGAACTCAAAATAAATTCTATTACAAGAGTTCATTTTGTGCATATCATAAAATTCATGGTAATTCTACTAATGAATGTAAGGCTTTGAGTAGTAAAATCCAACATCTCAAGGAGTTTGGTGTTCTTCCTTATGTGGGGGCACTTAATCCCTCTAATTGATACTGATTTTCACTCTAGCATACATCTTATCAATAATTTCTGACTCACCCTTGTGGGGGCAAGGGGTTAGGTAGCCTTGTCCTCATATTTCACTTGTTGTTGCCTCTTTTGGCTAGTTGTTAACCTTTCATGAACATATACAAGCAAGCTTGGGATGTGGATGATATGCCTTAAGTTAGCTTACATGTGACATAATACCTTTTTCATGACGTAGCTTCTAGGAAACATATGACTTGGCATAGGGCTTTCCTAGTTAAGCTCTCATGTCTTCTTCTTCTACTTTAAAGAAATTGCACACAATAATGGTGTTAGCAACCGCTTTAAAGTGGGGGCATACATCAACACTCACATTTCATTGTGTGATTTTCTTTTTCTTGCAATTTCCTCTCTTGGAAACATTAGGTACAATGTTTCCTAGGATGACACATTGCATTTGTCCTCTCTTGGAAACAAGATGAGACCATTTTCACTTTTCCTCTCTTGGAGACATTAGGCATAATGTTCCCTAAGATGAGATTTCAAATGAACTAAGCAAAATCCCTTTGAACATTCCTTATACTATCTTGCATTTACAATGTCTATGCTTGTGTCAAGCATACAAAGTTTTTCTTACCTCATAGAGCTCGAAGATCATTTTCGTGTGGCACCTTATTAAAGTTATTAGGAGGTATAACTTTGGTATGGTTGAGCAAGAAGCCCATTCTGAGGCATGACTTTCCCCATAGTCACTCGCATGTGTGTGAGCACATACTGATCATATGTGTCTCACCTTTTAGGACTTCTCACCCAGCAGAAAGCCAAGAGTTTTGTTGCCTCAGAATGAGTATACATTTTTGGACAAATAGCCTAGATCTGATTCACAACATGTTGGACAAACAATCGAAGCTTGATCCACCATTTTATCTCTTCTCCTCCTAGTTCTTGCCATTGCATGATCACGTATCTTGTTCTGTTGCAAAATCATTCACCTTGTGCATGTCCTTTTGCACTTATTTTTGTTTGACTTAGGATCTTGGATCCCAAGGGCTTGCACAACCTCCTTTGATCTTTGTCATCCCTGGTCATCCACAGTGGTACGATTGGACCTTTCTTAAATGTCTACTTTAGTGTGAGTTTGAAACAAGTTCATCCTCTCACTAAAGTGGGGACTAACTGTGGGCACGAAAAAAGTATCCCCTTTTCCTTGCTTTATTTTGGATTAATTAATGAAAAATTGGATTGAATGAGGCATTGATTTAGTGTTGTGAGGTGTTTTTCACATCCACATTAGGTCTTGGACCCTTGCAAACTAAATAAAATGTGTCTAATGATGTCTTGTAAAGGCGTTGTAAAATATTTTCACACTTCTCTATACTAAATGGACCTATTTTTCCCCTAGTTCAATGTTATAAAATGTATTTAATTGAATTATCAGAATAATCTAGAAGGCTTGTAACTTAAACCTAATCTTAATCTAGTGTTGTAATGTGTTTCACACATTCACATTGGATGTTGTGCCTTTCTAGGCTATGTGGACCTCATTTTAATGATGTAAAGTATATTTAATCACACTTTCACATTAGATTTTGTGTTCCTAGCCATAATTAAACTTTACATCATGATTAATAGGCCCCTATGGCCCCATATTGTGCATCCCAAGGCTTGATTTGATCAAAGACCTGACTAGAACAACCTAGAAACCTAATTTCTCCACTCCCCGACAATCCAAATGGAAAAATAACCCCTGTGGGACCAAGTTGCCCATCTAGGTGAATTAGTCCCATCCAAGTGGGACTAAGTTGCCCAGCCTTGCGACTTAGTCCCATTTGGACTATTTTCGAGGTTCGGGTGGGAAAAATTGGATTTTAAGTTTATTTTTCCTTCATGTTGGCCTTGGGGATCAATTTAACAGGAAAATTAGGTGAATTGCCTATAAGTACAAGCTTCTAAATGCTAATTCATCATTAACTCATTCATCGTATTCATCATTTATCTTCCACCTCAAGTCAAGCAAGTTAGGGTTTTAACATTCCAAGTCATCAAGATAGCATTTTTCAGACATTCAGAGCAGATTCTTCATCTTTTGTTGTAGAAAATCAAGACCAATATTCATGGTAAGGTACTAATTCCATTATTTCATGCTTCATTACATTATTTCTTCATTTTGGTTTAATTACCTAAAAGGGGGTTTGACCAAGGCAAACCCCCATGCCCTAACATCCAACATTTCTTTCTCTTTCCTTGTGTGTTTGAAGATTTAGGTATCTTGAAGTCTTGGAATTCATTAAAGATCAAGTTGTAAAGTTATTGAAGACATCTCCTTGTTGACCAAGTCAAGATATCAACAAAAGGTCATTTACAGTGTCAAAAATAAAAGTTTCAAGACCAGACACCTGTCAAGAACAGTGCAGACCGAGGGCTTTCATTTCCACTTTCGGATTTTCAAAAATTTAGAAGTGGACTAAGTCACCAACAGTGGCAACTTAGTCCCACTGAACCTATTTTTTAGAGTTTTCTATAGTTCTGGATACCCATTTGGCTGAAACAAACTCCAAATCAGTTTTTCTAGATCTGAGACTAAGTCACCCAGATTGGCACAAGTGTCCCAATTGGCTTCTGCATCAGGTTTTTCAGGATTCTAGACCTACATTCTATCCTTTTTCAGTGTCCAAGTGCACTCCTTTAGTTTCATTAGTTTTTGTTACAATTTACCTTCATTTCTAGGTGTTTTTGCATATCTTGATGTGTTTTCAAACAACTTACATTTCTTAGGTTTTGCATTAATAGTCAACATATTTTATCAATTTATTGCATTTAGAAATCATATTTAGAGATACTTCATCCATCCTTGCATTGATTTTGAGTGTAGATATTGCCCATTTTGGCCCATCTCTCTCCTTTTAGGTGAAAAACTCTAGAAGTGTTAGAGAGCATTAGGGAGCCAAAATCTTGTCTACATGACTAACCTAATAGTTCTAGGTAATTATTTGATTATAATATACACAATCAATATTTGTCTAGATGGATAAATAGTTACAACTAGTCAAACACATAGGAAGGTACCAAGTTAACTTGTGATTCAAACATGTAGTTCAAGGTATTAAGTGTGATAGGTCATATCGATTAGTAAATTTGGGATCAACTCACTTTATGAGCTAGGTTTTAACCTCTAGGTCTAGAGTTGTTCTAGTAAGAGGCTATGCTTTTAAAAGAAATTATTAATCTATTAGATGCTACACATGGAGGGAATCCTAAAATTCCATGTAAGGCATACTTTAACACTTTTCAAACATATTATGATGGACCTGTAAAAGAGAATTATATGTGGATGGATAAAGTTTAATTAAAATATAGTCTTGGACTATCTATTTTAGGTAGTGTGCAACAACATCTTGGAAGAAGAGAACTTTCATATTTTAAATTGGAGTGTCTAGTTTAACTAGTTGACTAGTCAAACAAGGAGTTCCATTTGCATCCATGGGTTTGACTAGTCAGAATGACCATCACTTTGATGCCTCATTTGGGATCCCATAGTTTTGGTGAAACCGTGTGTTTTCCCAAATAGAAAAACTCTATAAATACAAGCCCTAATATTTTGGGTCTATATTAGTTTGTATGGTATTATAGGTATTCAATATTTTCTAGTTGAGGTTAATTATCAACATGACGTGGAAGTTTTAAAATAGAGGCTACATTATTTGTATAATGTTATCAATTTTTTATAATGCTTGTCTTAAGTTAATACTATGAATTACACATTTGAGGCTAGGTTTTTCACTCAAAATGGTTTTTTCTTTTTTTGAAATGGTAAAATTTGTGTTGGGTTGAAATTATATATGAAAATTAGGGTTGTTGCATATGAATGATAATGGTTGTTGTAATTAGGGTTTTAATTAGAAAAATATATATATAAACCCTAATTTATAAATGAAAACATTAAATGTACAACCAAAAAAACATAAAGAAGGCCAAAAGCCTAACTTGGAGGTCACTAAAGCTTGCAAGGTCGATTGGAGGAGCTGGCAGGATGTGCAAATGCAGGTACCTATTCTTGTTCATCGTTATTCACTTGTAACTGCTGAGAAAATTGACCCATAGTCATTTTTTTTAAAATAAATATTTTTAAGAAATGGGAACCCATTTAGGATGGTATCACAAAGCATAGCAAGTAAATGTTCTAACTAGAGACTGAGATACACATTCCTAAATGGGTACTCATTCTTGTTGAAATTTTCCCGTTGCACAAAATTTCCCCTCTTTGTAGAACCAACTTCTTACAGGTGCCCTGCTCTGAAAAATAATATCTAATACCACTTCCTCCGATGGACCAAATATATACTTTTTTTTGTATTATAATGTTGGCACATGCTATAACTAGCTCTAGTGAGTGCACTAACATTGTAGCTGCTTCCACCAATATTTGACATTGTCAAGGCTCGAGCCAAGTTAGTCCTATATCCTTCCCTCTGTAAGAATTATTCAACATTCACATGTCCTAGATCAGTTTCTCTGATCTCATTGTTTGGATATAATATTTTAGGAGGGTGACAGTCTTTAAACTCGTACTTCATTTTTACTTGCTCACCTTGCATATTTCCTGCAAAATATAAACACATATTATCATTAGGTTTTGTTAAAGAGAGCAATAAAAGTCCATAAAAATCTCACCTTAAAGGCCAAAATAAAAACTCAAATAAGCTTCATTATTGGGTTTTGGGAATCAACCATATCTCATTTCAATTTATATCAAAAGCTTAGAATCCATAATCAGGAAAACTCAAACGATCTTGTCACGGATCGAGTTTTGGGTGTAACACTTATCACATATCTCACAAAGAATTAAAATAGAAGACTCTTGATGCCTCAAATACATATAGTAATAGATGATGTTATTAATTAGAGATCAAGAATCAAGAATACCTTATGGATCATACCTGACAAACTAGTTGGCACAACATTCTGTGCCAACCCGATGTTTATTTGGCATAGGATATTGAGAGTTAGGGATCAATCATATTGCTTCATTCTTGTTGATAATCATGAATTTTGGGAGAATATCACTTAATACCAAGACATGTCAGAGATCAGGCTCTGGGAATATCTCTTAGTGCACTTTATGAAATAGGTAAACATGAGGGTGTGGGCCAAATTATTGATGCCCAAAACACTTCAACTCTTAGAGAAAGGTGTCAAATATTAGGGACCGGGAAGGATCTAATATTCATGCCACTAGTGCCAAGGCATGAAACTAAGGCAACAAAAAGAAGAAAATTCAACAAGGGTAAAGCCATAGGCAACAAAAATAACTTCATTAACCCAAAGTGAAGGCATGAAACCATTCCTAGAAACAATGGAAAAGGAAAGAACAATGTAGGGGAGGCACCAATAAAAACAAGCATAGGAAAAAGCATGAACACAAACACCAACATAAAAAGTGAAAACCAAAGAAAAATACTGGAAATAAAATCACCAAACGCAATGCTAGAACACACACACACACAATGCACAAACATTCCAAAGCACAAGAGTAAAGTAAGTATTGAAATGCATCAATAAAGCATAAAAACCCTACCCAATACACATGCCAAAGCTTTCTATTAATGCATGACCTTTAAATGAGATCCTTTTTTTATTCTTAGATTTTTTTTTGTTTAAAAATCCTTTATGGGTATTTGAATAAAGGTGGTACCTTCATTTTAAGGTCCTTTTGATGCCATCCTACTATTACTCACATAGTTTTTAGAAGAAATTTGGGTTTCAAAGCAAGGTTTGAACTATCAAACATAGTCACCAACATTTTGTAAGATTATGACTCAATGAGAAAATTTTCCAAAATGTAGATTTTTAATATATATGTTTACTTACTATATATTTTTACTATTTTCTAGCGAACATAATTTTTTACCAAACATAAAGGTCTATATTCGATACATGTGAAAAAACTAAATACCCTTATATTTCATCTTAATTTTTTAAATGAATATCAATTTATCTTAACCACAAAAACTATCAATTAATTAATCTAAATACCCTTCGGTAATTCTCTGCACCTCTCCCAATTGTAATTCTTGATCATCAAGAAATGTCTCCTTTTCCTCCAGTGAATCGTAAAGTGCAAAAGCATCATATATATTTCTAGATACAACCGTAGTTTCCTTTGAAAATCACTGAAAGAACACATGTGAGATGAGGAGGAAGATGACATGAAATCTAAGTGCAAAGAAAGGGGAACGAAAAATACAACTCGGATTGATGTGGACATTGATAAAATTAGAGAAAATTTAAAAGCTTTAAAGTAGGGGTGATGTTTCTCCAATAATTCACTGTAACACGCTCAACTACCTATATTTTTCTCTGCGTGACTTGACTTTGTTTCGGAGCTCACATGGCAAGAGAATATGCTAAAATCATCATTTTCACCCATGTGATATATATATCCGTGCAAAATAGAGTGGCATTAAATCTCAATTAGTCCATCCAAATTATGTGAAGTGGAAGGAAGGCCACTTTATTTTCAAACTTTACTTTCCGACAATTCACAAGTGACAAATTTCCACAGAAAGAATTTTCTTCAATGATTTTTGGTGAGGATAAAGACGTCTACGAATCTAATTTTTGGTGTGGTACTAGAGAAATTCTGATAGCTTTAAAGAAGGGGTGATGTTTCTCCAATAATTCACTCTAACACGCTCAACTACCTATATTTTTCTCAGCACCACTTGACTAATAATGAAATGAAGGGACCCTCACCCATTCAAAGTAGATGCTGAAATGATCATGACTAATGGGTTACAGCTGTATTGCGTAAATTGTAAGCAACGCCACTTCATTTTCAGTACGAGTTGTCATTTTCAAACTTCACTTTCTTTGTGAGTTTTCATTTAGCGCATCCAAATTGCGTAAATTGTACGCAAGGCCTCTTTGTTTTCAAAATTCACTTTTTTGTGAGTGACAAGCACCATCGATAAAGAGCCCACATTATTTTATTCTGCGATTTCTCCCCTCCCATTGAATTTTATAAGAAAAAAAAAAATTATTAAACAGTAGGCGGTAACATCAGTCCAGTCCTTATAATTTTGTCGGTGCACTCTGGATAAAGATAGGCGGGAATTATTAAGATGAGAAACTAGCTCCGTGGTAAACCAAGATTCTTGTTTTGAATTTGGATTTTTACTCTTCTAAAATTTAATTGAAATAAGACAGAATTATCAATTTGACATACACAGTTGAATCCAAAAGCGACACAAAAACATACACAGTGGAATCCAAAAGCTTGCAATCAATACATTTTGTTATTTTACTTTTTTTTTATTCATATTTAAAGGAGTTTTTCATACTATGTTATGATCAAAGGTTGGTCTATGACATTTTTGGTTTGTAATCTTTTCAAATAGTCCTCGACTTGAATGTAGTGATTCCTAATCTTTGTAGGTGCATATGTATCGACTTATAATTTTATGCTTTCTGAACTAGTGTTATTATGAACCTATTTTCCTTTGTATACACATGTGCATCACAACCAAGTATAAAACTTCACTCTTGTTATTAGGTGTTAGGTGACATACAATTTTTACCATTTTACCTTTTCTTTTATTCATATGCACGGGAGTTTTTCATACCATGTTATGATTAAAAGTTGATTTATGACAATCTTCAAGACATCAAGGAAGTCTTCTTCAAATTGAGCACAACACTTCTTTGTAAATATTGAGCTTCAAAACTAATGAAATTTGATTTATAACCTCTACAAATAGTCCTCAACTTGAATCAAGTCGTTCCTAAATTTTGTAGATGCACATGTATTCATTTCCTTATCATTTTATGCTTTCTATACTAGTGTTATTACACATCTACTTTCCTTTGTATACACATGTATAACACAAACAAATATCAAAATCAACTCTCATTATTAAGTATTAAAATAGAAAACACGTAATCTATTACATTTGTGTTAACACTTAATAATACAAATTTAAAAACATAAGAAAATAACAATTAACTTTTAAGAATAAAGAAAAATATATCAAATTTTATTGAGTTTGATTCTCATTATTTCCACTTTTTATTTTTATGTGTTAGAATAGTCCTATTACTTTGGCCTTTTTCTAGAATCTTTATATTGCTCTTCAATAATTTCATTCGAATATTCCCAAATATCTCCTTTCAAATAATGGTGTTAAGAAAAGTGTGTCGATAGCCAGGAAAACATGTTTTTCTCTAGACTGATTGACTTTGTTTCGAAGCTCACATGACAAGAGTATATGTTGAAATGATTGACATCACCCATGTGATATATCTATGCAAAATAGAGTCATGTTAAATCTCAATTACCCATTCCAAATTGCATAAAGTGCAAGCAAGGCCGCTTCATCTTTTGTACAAGTCTTATTTTTAAAAATTTACCTTCTAACAATTTACAAGTGACAAATTTCCACAAAAGGAATTTTCTTCAATGAGTTTTGGTCAAGATAAAGACATCTATAGATAAGAAGGAATCTACATGTTTATTTTGATCGAGATGTTTGAGTCCACAAATTTAATTTTATTGTTGGATTGCTTATTTATTTATTCCTATAACTCAAATACTATGTAATCTTTCATAAAATATATGCTTCATAAGCTATAATCTTCACTAATTGCAAAGACGTTTCTTTGTTAAATGAAAGTTTTCAAAAATATGAGTTGGAATATTAAAGTTAACAGATAGAGTAATCCAATTTTAATTACCTTAAAAAATATAGAGACCTTGTTTAAATACTTGTCTAATATTTGGTTTTTACAATTGATGATATTAGATAGTTAAAGACTTTGTATAGTTTCTATCTAACAACTATGGTGTTTTTCTAAGTTGAATTCATATAAGGATATGTTTTTTTTGTAATTGGTCATCGCATTTGGGAAACTCTAAGTGAAGTCGATCTAAAAAATAAGAGAAAAGGGGAACATGTATGCAATTTTTGCCATAATAATGTTTTCTAATAATCTTAGTTGGTATAATGGAATTTAAGATATATTTGTATTTCAAAATATGAAAATTAAAAAATTAAAAAATTAAAAAATATAAAATAATTTATGTGGAAATATAAAGATAAATAATGATACTTAGTTTGATTATTAAAGAATTGATTCAAGTGAATGCTCAACTATCTAAAGTGCTTTGAGATCTATAAAAGAGAATCTAAAGCTAGTATTCAACTTAAGATCAAAATATTCCTCTTTCATTGTATAGGGTTGAGTCTATAGTCACAAATATGTTCTTAATTTCTTTTCTAAAAATATAGCAAACCATGTAGAAGATCTAATAAAATGATGTTAGATGTGCATAAAGTATGTGATATCACTAAATCTTAAGAAGTGTATCTTTTGTGTCACTAAAGACAAGCTCTTGTGCAATATCATATTTGAAAAGGGTATTCTTATAGACCTAGACATGTAATCAAAACTATTCTCAAGTTTCCTCTTCGCAAAGGCAATAAAGTGCAAGATCATTTTTTGGAAAGATAAACTTTGTTTAAAAGTTTGTATTAGGATTCATAAATATTGTCCATTCTCTCAATAGTGTGTTGAAAAAAGATACTAATGTATATTAGACTCTAGAAGCTAAAATTACCTTTCATAATACTAAAAAATTTATTACTAATGCTCTACTCTTGGGGCGTGTGCACTAAGATGAAGAATTAAAAGGTGGTAAAAAATTGTCACTTTTGGCTAAACATATATGCGATTTTCAAAAATGGAAACAATTCTTAACATATACATACTATGGATTGGCAATAGCCAAGCTATAATGTGTATGTGCTACAACATGATATTATCAAAAATAAAAATAATATACAAGTTGTGGGTTGAACATAAGCCAAGACTTGAAAGGCCTTAAAACAAAAAAAATGTTTAATCCTCGAGTGTATTTGGATATTAGGATCATTTCCAAGCTCCCTCTCTCTATTTTCACAATGTCACATCAAAGAAAAGGAAAGTTTCTTGTATTTTTAGGTTTTTAGATTAGAATTTTCATAGTTTTTATTTTGTAGAATAGATATATTTTTTCTTTATTTTTCATACCAACCTATATGAATACAAACCTTGAGTCTAAAGTGGAAGAGGATTTATTCTAGAAGAAAATCCTCTATCACCTAAATCTTCTCCAACATTTCCTAAAGACCCTTTGTGAAGCCAAAATTATATATTAGGGAAACTAGAGCAAACCAAGCTCATATTGCATGAGTAGTTAAAAAATAGAGGGCATTGAAATCTAATTCTCACTATGCACAACTTACAAATACATTAGAAGCAATGATGAATCATATTGACTTAGTGATAAAGCATAATTATTAATAGAAAACACATAAAGAGTCATGTCATCAGCTGTATATATGACATAGTTATCCTAATATGATGAAAAATGAAAAGAATGAGATGAAAAAATATAAAATTTATGTTCTTTAAATAGATCAAAAAATTGCTACACCCCTTACACTAAATTATGATATATTTTATATCCATTGGTGCAATCATAATAACATAAAAAAAAAAAATTTTAAAATACATGGTAGATGGTCTTGAGTAACCTCTTTGTAATAATCATGAGGTACCCTTATATTTCTTTTAAAAATTCTATTATGAATTTGTACTCCATAAAATTCTCAATTATTTTGATATTAAATATTTTCAAGGTAGAGTCAAAGGCTTTGTCTAAGATATAGAAGCTTATTAAGTGCCAAACAATCAACCAAGACCAATAGCGAAAAAAGTTATTCACCATGTGCTTATGTCATCCTATTCATCAAGGCGATTATGGAGATGTAGATGCCTCATGACATTATTACTTGATCAAAACAACACCATACAACATGGAATGTAAATCTTTGTTTTCATTTTCAGCCTTGTCAAGATATTCAAGTGCAGTTCAAAGCTCTTCTTTATTATCCATTTGTTTAATCTTCAAGATCTTCCTCAAGCAGTTAGGCTTCTCCAGAGGAACCTAACTCTGATACCAATTGTTGAATACCAAAGATACTGAGAAGGGGGGTGAATCAGTATCGTCTTAAACTCGTTGAACAAATACCATCTAGTTATTCCAATGCATATAACAACAAAAATAAGCAGGAGTATTAACAAAACATGAAAGCACACAACACATGAACACCAAAATTTTTATGTGGAAAACCCAAGATGGGAAAAACCACGGTGAGGATTAGCTCATAATATAGTATAACCGATTATAAGATATTACAAAGGGTGGCTCATTGCTAGGACTTGTTGTCCAAAATGGGAGGCTCACTGCCTACAAAATTATAGTAACAAAATGGCTTATAGCCAAAGAATGAACTGATAAAGTACACCTAACAAGTGTTGATTCAGTTCTTTGGATGCTCAATAAACTAACTTAACACACTTCATCATCTTCACACTTCTTCACATTCACTCTGCTCTATCAATTCGATCACCAACAATCTCAAAATTGTCAAGTATATATATCTAACATATCTGCAAGCATCAATTAGGTCAGATTTAGGCTTTAAAAAAATATTCCTAAAAAAAATTCAAGCATGTAGTACGCTACAACATGTCGGCACATACATCCGCATTAAAAAATTAACTTATTACAACATCAACTATTCATTAGGTCAGCCAGAGAAAGACCTAATAGCAAAAATGCAACAACAGAATAATCCCAACTCATCATGCGAGCACCTGTGAATATGATATTCTAAATTTACAACCTTCTAACATCCAAACACCATTTTCCAAAAATGTAAGCAACATAAATCATCAACAAAGGATTCTGGACCAGATTACTGGAGGAACATGACTACATACCCATTCAAATATTGGTTCAGAGTACCAGATCAAGCTCAAACTTGAACTTGCAGTTGCAACCCATATAGTATGGTCACATCAATGACATCAAATACACTACATAATAAGATGTTCTTCTTCATTCTTCTAACAATATCACCCTTTGTCATTGATGGCAACATGTGCCAAAATTTACAAAACTTCCTATGTACAACACTTCTCTTATCACAAAATTTTCTCCCTCTTACAACATTTTCTCCCCCTTTCTTCATTACACCAAAAGAAATCTATAGTTGAAAAAATTTCTCCTACCCAAACACAACTTGAAAACTGTAATAAAATAAAAATAAATGCTAGAGAGCATAGGCATAGACATTAGGCTATTGCTCGAAAGATTAACAAAGAAAACAACATTGAAAATCAAAATATGAATCTAACAAAAGCAATAAATGATGACCCTCCTCTCTTACAAGAACAAATAGATCCTATGTCTACAACACAACAAGGACCAACACCTTCTATGGATATTATCATTCATTTTCCTGGTGTGGTTAACTTGGATGGTGATGAAGAAATAGCTAAAAATGATGAACAAGTGCATAATGAATTGAATTTGTTATTTTCTTCTTCTATGAGCTTAGACGATAACAACCATGATGATCCTCCTAAATCGAGTGATCCACCATGTGTTGAACTTGGTGATTCTCCTAGTACAACACTTCACACTGTACCTCTCACTAGTGATCTACGTTTCACATATACTGAACAAGACTAGGATGCAGATGACCTGATGGATGGTTGACTCACTTGTTCCTTACTAGTATTTTTCATTTTCTTTTTGTTTGATTGCATATGCGTAATGTGATCCCCCATGATGTTTTGTTTGATGTTCCCTCTCTCTTTGTGCATTCCTCTATTTGTACCTTCATTCTTCTATATGTCTTAAGTTTTTCGCCTTTTTCATTATCTTTCCTTTCATCTGCATTTTTTTCTTGTGTTTTCCTTTTGACGACACAAGGCGTCAAGACACCCTATGTCTCTTCCATGTTGACCCAAAAGGTTTTTAATTTGTTTTCACTCTCTTTGTGTCATTCTTCTAGTTCTATGTGTATTTGGGGAATGATGACAATTCTGAGCTCTCTAATATCATTGTAGCAAAGACAGATACTGACCCCGAATCCATAGATCCCTTATGTGTTTCTAGGGGGCAACCCTCTCTTTTCCTTTTCATGTTTGTGTACTTTAAAGTAATTCCTCATAGAATCATGTTAGCAATTTCTTTAAAGTGGGGGCATACATTAGCATTCTTTTGGCATGATTTCATTTGCATTTGCTTCCATATTCCTTGATGTGATTCTCTTATTTTATGTGATGTGTTTTCCTCTTTGTGGTGACATTGAGAGTAATTTCCTTCAAGAGTGTGATCTATCTTAGCATATTACATTACTCTTAGTGGTGATGCGACACATTTCATCCCCTAAGCTGTGAATGTTTTACCCTTTGATTGCTCCTCTCTTGGAGACATTAGGAACAATGTCCCCTAAGATAAAAACCTCACATGAACTAAGAAAAATTCCTTTGAGCATCTCTCTTTCTTGTTGTGTTGTTTTTTGTGCCTTATTAAAGTCATGGAGGTATGGCTTTGATATGGTTTCCTAGGGCTCACCTAGTCAACACCTAGCTTCACCAGCCCTTGTGAGCATGCATTTTTGTGCCTTATTAAAGTCATGGAGGTATGATTTTGATATGGTTTCCTGGGGCTCACCTAGTGAACACCTAGCTTCACTAGCCCTTGTGAGCATGCATTTTTGTGCCTTATTAAAGTCATGGAGGTATGACTTTGATATGGTTTCCTAGGGCTCACCTAGTGAAAACCTAGCTTTGCTAGCCCTTGTGAGCATGCATTTTCTTTTTGTCATAGTCATGGGGGTATGACGTTGATATGGACTTCTTGGGGCTCAACTAGTGGACACATAGCTTCACTAGCCCTTCTAAGCATGTGTTTTGTTTGCATAGTGGATAGCACATTCCACTTGTAAACTTCTTTTGGACAAACAACCTGGACCTAGTCGACAATGCATTGGATGGCTAGTCGAAGCTTGATCTGTTGCATTTTCCTTTTTCTTTCTTTTTCTTTTTCTTTTTTTTTTCTTTTATGGTGTATGTTTGTGATTTAATTATGGCTTCATATATCATCCACATGTGTGTTCTCGTGTGCCTATGTTGGTTTTCTGTAGGATCTTGATCCTGGGGGCTTGGCCACCCTCTTGGTTATTTTCATGCTATCACAATAGCATTTGTACATTGGAACCCCTCTTGATTTCATGGTTGGATACTTTAGTGTGAGTTTGAATAAAATTCATCCTCTCAGTAAATTGGGGGCTATATGTAGTGTAGAAAAATGCATTCCCTTACAATTTCACACTTTTTTGGGCCTACCTTGCTTTATTTATTCTTCTTTATGTCTTAATTGGTCCTATTTTGCATCCAAAAGCCTAATAAACTACATATTTTTCTAGCTAATCTCGATAATCATCAAAGGGAAAATGATCATTTAATGATTTTGTCTGATTTTCCTTGATTTTTGGGTTGGGACTAAAATGCCACTTGGGGCATCTTAGTCCCCTAAGGGTCTTGGGACCCTGATTTTGAATGCACCTTAAAAAGGTCCCTTTTTGGAGTTTGTGCACCAAGATTTGTACCTCGGGACTAAGACGCCACCTAGGGAATCTTAGTCCTCCTTGGCTTATTTTTAGGATTTAATTTCAAATTCTAGTGGGATTTAGCCTCCTTTAATTAATGTTTTTCTATGTCAGATTGGTGTGATGTAATTTTGGATATTAAGCATAGATAAGTATAAATACAAGGTTTATTCACTCATTTTCATAACAAACAAGATATATAAGCAATCAAGCATTCAAATATTCACTCAAGAGCATTTAAGAGTAGTTCTTCAAGCATTTTGGAGCCATCATCAAGATTGAAGCATCATTTCAAAGGAGATTCTTACATGTCATGTGTGTTTTTGTGCTAACATTTGTGATGTAGGGTTTTGATTCAATCAACCAAGATCTATCAGATCATTCCATTGATTCAAGATTTACATTCAAGCTAGCACTTCACACAAGTTTGTAGACTTCACAACAAGGGTTTGGCAAGTTGTAACATTTCATGTTGTTCATTCATCATTTACCTCCATTATTTCATTTCATTTCAAGGTTTAATTACCAACAAGGGGTTTGACCAAGGAAAACACCCATTTACTAACAATCATGAAGTTTTTCCTCCCTTGCATGCTTCTGATTGCAGATTTAGGGTGAAGACTTGAAGATCATTTGGAGTGCAAGATTGCAAAGTTGTAAAGTTCCATCACAAAATTGTCATCTTCATGGAAACTCATCTACAAGTCAAATTCGAAAGTTTCAGAACTTGAGATCTGAGAAGAAGCAAATGTAAACCTTGGAGTCCAGGATCACATTCAATGTTTTCAGAAATCCAAAACAAGACTAATACACCACCTAGGGTGTATTGGTTCTCCCAAGGGTATTTTTCAGATATTCTTGGAGATTCTATTCTAAGATCCAAAGATTTTGCATCTGCCCCGAAAAATAGCAGTGAGACTAAGACAACAGTAAGGGTGTCTTTGTCCTCTCTAGCATATTTTGACAGCTTCTTTGCATTTCCAAAATCCTCATTACATCTCCAAACTTCCCAGGTACACATATCCTATCTTTTTGTTACATAATTTCATCATTTGCATCCTTCATTTAGCTTACATAACTAGGTTTTGTAGGTTGAATGCTTATTTGTCCTTTCCAAGCATTTTCTTGGTGGCGAACCCCTAAAAGTTGAAAGAACTCCCTTCCTAGGTCCTCCTAATTGAGAATTGACTCACCTTGTGAGGTTGATAGTCAATCCTATTAGGGTTCTTAGGAAATAGTTGAATGACCTAAGGAAAATAGGTGGGCATTCCTCCCCCACCCTCTTTTTTCTTTTAGTGCAATCTGAAAGTATCATTTGATCTAATGTTCACTTATCAAGGAATCAAGTACCACTTCACCAATCCCATTTTATCAATTCTAAACCAAGTGAACTACTTGGCCAACTACAAACCCTTACATCAATCAAGTATCACTAGGATCTAGATTATGACTAACCTAATAGTTTTAGGCCAATTATTTGACTATAATATACACAATTAATATTTTTGAAGTACAAAGTTGCAACTATTCAAACATGTAAAAATGTGCCAAGTTAACTTGTAATTCAAACATGCAGTTCAAAGTATCAATTTAGTGGGTCATATTGATTAGTAAAATTGAGAACAACTCAATTTATGAGCTAGGTTGTAACCTAGGTCAATTTTCTCTAGTAAGTTATATTTTTTTCAAAAGAAATGATTAATAGTTATCTAGCACATACTATCTCACAAATCAAGTTCACTTAGATATTATCATCAAAAATTTAAAAAATTATAACCATATAAATGGATCTAATTAATATGGATTACTTCATTAGAGGTGTTGTAGTCAAGTTATTCAATCACTTAAATTGACCTTGTTTTATAAAACTTTAAACAAACTTGATCCATCTAGATCTAGTCACTAACTTGTTATAATTTAGAGTTCCATGTTGACATGAACTATCATTTGATCTAATGTTCAACCATCATGAAATCAAGTGTCAATTCACTAATCTCATTTTACCAATTCTAAACCAAGTGAACTACTTGAACAACTACAAACCCTTGCATTAATTGTGTCACTAGAATCTAGATTATGACTAACCTAATAGTTTCAGGTAATTATTTGATTATAATATACATAATTAATATTTGTTTAGATTATTAAAAAGTTGCAACTAGTCAAACACATAGGAAGGTACCGAGTTAACTTGTGATTTAAATATGTAGTTCAAGGTATTAATTTAGTGTGATATGTCATATCGATTTGTAAATTTGAGATCAAATCACTTTATGCTCGCTACATTTTAACCTAAGTCTAGAGTTGTTCTAGTATGAGGCTATTTTTTTTTTGATGAATAGGAAACTATCTATATTAAATTAAGATAAAGATACATATTCACAAAAAAAGATGGGTGGTAAAAAGGCACACCGCAAGAGTCATATGGGAAGCACCCAAAAAGACCAAAAGATCACAATGGTCAAGCCCGAAATTCCAAGATTACAAAACATAAAAAAAGAGGGCCATTAAGCAGCAAAAGTAGTGCCAACAAAGCCAGGAGGGTCTATGTCATTCATGTTCTTCCCCCATACATTAGCGGGGTCTGGAGTGACATCAAGAGGAGGACCCCAACCATCATCAACATTTTTTGTTAGAGTTATCTTACATTAGCTAATAATTAGTTAATCTTTAATTGATTATTAGTATAATTTATTCTCACACACTTTAGCTAAACTTAGGAATGCTTTATTAGTTGAGATATTATTAGATCGTCATGTCACATCTCATGTGATGTTGACACTTGTCATGATCTGATCCTTTCTCATTTAGGGCTTTGCTCTTATAAGAATTCAACCCTTATTGTAAATAACTCTCAGATATCATTCACGGGAAATATCACGACTTTCATATCTTCTTGAAAGCTTCTTTTGTAACTTTTCCTTGTTGATGAATATAACAATTCTTGTTTGTAGATCTCTTGCATGGAAGGTGTACTTGTTTGTTGTTTGATCCTGTGGCTCATGGTTTTGTGCTTGTTTCACAATTCTAACATGGTATTAGAGTGTGGATTCAGTGAAACCCTTCTCAATTTATGAGGTTTTCTTCTTCAACAAGGGTTGCAGGCTTAAGATCTGAATCCCATTTGCTTTTTTTGAAAATTTTGGAGGTGGGAATTTTTTGAAGCATTTTTGTGTAAAAAGGACCTCGCCGTTGGATCTAGAGCTATCGAGAAAGTCAAATTTGGCTTTTGTTTCGCTTGATTTTGACTCCAGAAACCATATCTACAAGGTTTTGCAGCAATTACTTTGCCTCCAGATCCAAAGGTTAGCTACATTTTTGGTGTGTTTTGAGCCCAAACAGACATTACCATCATGCTCGAAAGGCCCAAAAATCCTAAGATCGCTTGTAAAATCATCAAAATCTGAGCAATTGACTTCTGAGCCAAAATTTTTACTAGTATCTGGCCAACCAGAGCCAAAAGTAGGAGGTTCATTAAAGGGCCACCCGAAACTACCACTGCCACTCCCCAAAGCACCGCTAGAAGGCCACCCCTAGCTAGCCCACAACGAAGGAGAGAATTTTTTTTGAGGAGTGCAAGAATCCCGTTGAAGTAGAGGCTAAAAGTGGGGACACGCAGAACCACTTCGTTGTCGACCCCAAGAGGGTGACTGACCATGGGAAGAGGTGGGCAAAGCAGGCACCTGAGCAATAGTACACGTGGCATTGCCCCAATGATCCAACAACACTTGCAAGTGAGCAACTTCAAGTGCAACTTTGTTAGCTTGCACCTGAATCTATAAAAGCACGTTAGAACAACTAATAGCTTTAGCATATAAAGATACATTAATAGCCATTTGAGAATGAGCAAATATGCAAGCATTTATGCCTTTCTAGATATTGAAAATAATTTCCACCCTAAAAGTGTGCCAAAGCTAGGTGAATTTAGTAGGAATTCTGGGAGAATCTCCCAGCAAAACCATATGCCAGGAGAAAGGCTCTGGCCTAAAGGGCCGAAAGAAGTCATGAATCCAAGTTGAAAGTTGCTAAGCTCTGGGAAAAAACTAGAAAACATGCTTAAAAGTCTCAGCTTTCCCACAAAAAGGGAAACAAGGGTCTTGGACCCCCAGGTGAGCAAGTCAAGAACCCATAGGCAAGCCTTGGAAAAGAATACACCAAACAAAGTGGGAAAGTTTTGACTCAACACTTGTAGACCAAGTGGTAGCAAATATCTTATGCCAGACATGAGCCAGAGATTGAAGAAGCCACCTCTAGTTCAAACTCTGAATCATAGGAAAGTGTGGTGAAAGCCACCTATAACCAAGTCGAGGCTTGTAATTCTTGAAAGGGTGTCTGGATACCACTTCCAGTCTTTCCACTAGGGTTTGGTCCCATGAATACCAACCTTATGAAGCATTTCTACAGGAATAACATTCACTAGACCATCATAAGTAGCACGGTCTTGGTTATGAAGCCTGTACAGGGCACAAAAATATTCCCATGACATGATACGTATTGTGGGTCTATGAAATAACTATTGTAGGGTTTAGATACCATTCTTGTGGAATCTAAGCACCTTAAGCCAAGGAAACTTAGCCAACGGTTGACCATTGTAAGAAAAAAAAGGTGACCACCAAATATTCTGCTAGTTGAGTAAAAGCCCATCACGAAAACCAGAGCTTGCCCAATGGAGCCAGGGCTTGACAGCGTCCTAGGCATGCCAGACACTTTTGGCCACAAAAGTCCCAACAATTTGGACTGGTTCCTCCATGACCAAAAGGGTTTGAAAGCCAATCCCCTTCTAGGAAGGTCTATGGACAAGAAAGCTTGATTGAATACAATTTATGAGAAGAATTTTCTAGGCCTCATCCCCAGTAAGGGCATAGATAATCGATTTAACACATAAAGTAGTCCTTTGTTGTTGAGTGAAGAGCAACCCAATTCCTCCAGAATCTCTAGGAAGGCAGCAAAATTCCCAGGAAACATAGTGAAACCCTCTATGGGATTCAGAGGAGGCCCAAAGAAAATCTCGGATTAATTTTTCAAGCTTGCCATAAGCAGCTTTGGAAGGGGCCCAATAGGAAGAATAGTAGACATGGGTAGCTGCCAAAAATTTTGAGCACACCTGAAATTTCCCTGCCAGAGAGAGGGGCTTAGTAATCCGGTAAGCAAGCTTCTGCTTGACTCTAGAGAGTACAACTTGCCATCAACAAAATGGTCATTAACCAGCTGAGCCTGAGAGTTGTGCAAAGAGATTCCCTTGATGCGTTGATGGGAAACCACATTGGCCAGAAGGTAGCCAAAACCCTCAGCAACAAGCACATACAGAGAGCGAGCAAGTTGGCACCCTTTCCAAATGGAAAGAAAGAGTCCAAAGGTAGAGGATTGACAACTATTAATGGTGGTGCAAGCAGAGGCATCCACAAAGAGCATTCAAACATTCTGAATGAAGTTAGGCCCAAAACCCAAAGCTTGTAGCATAGCAAGAATAAAAGGCCATTCAATATGGTCATAGGCCTTCACAAAGTCAATTTTGATAAACATGGCTTTCTGGTTTGAATGCCTGGCCCATTCCATGCCTTCCCAAACAACAACGATATTGTCTAGAATAAACCTGGATTTGATAAACCCAGTTTGCTCTGAGCGCACAATCTAAGGTAAAAGATAGCAGAACTTTAGAGCCAAAGTCTTGGCGATGATCTTGTAGGAGACATTGAGAAGCATGATAGGTCTCCAGTTGCAAATGTCTTTCGTGTTTCCAGACTTAGGTATGAATTTTATATTGCCTTTGTTTATTAGGTTACCTAGAGAATTAGCATGAAAAGCCTCTAATTAAACATGACGTAGATCTTTCCCAACACAGTCCCACAGGGCCTTGTAGAATTCACAAGGGAACCCATCAATCCCCAGGACTTTGTCATCATCCATGGAATGGATAGTCTCTTTGAGATCATCAATTTTTAACAATTGATCACAAAAAAATTTCTAGGCTGAGGAAAGCCTATTTGACACCACAACAAGGCAATCCTGAAGGGCTTGCTATCGCACAGTCGTGGGTTCCTGTGCAGCGAAAACCTGCTCATAATGACGTACAAAGGCTTGGAGAATGTTAGGAAGCTCAAAAATACCTAAACACCATCTTTAATTTTTTTAATGCTCAAGGATGAGTGCCTGGCATGTAGAGCCAAAAAACTCTTTAGAGGCACAATCACTAATTTTTAACCTATGTAACCGGGCTTTGATTTGTGCACCTCTAGCAACATTGTTGTCTGCAACTTGATTTTTATGTCTTAATTCTACCAACCTAACTTGCAATGATGGAGTGTGTGAACCCTTTTCCTAGTACCTGCAAAACAACATGAATAAATGAGTTAGACAAGAATTTGCAAGCTAAAACAAGGATTCTCCATGAAATCCATTTACAAATCAAACTAGGAATGAAAATATTGAAGAACACAATGCAAATGATAAAAACAAGATAAAATCCTAATTAGATATGCAAAATATCAATCCCATGGGGGAATTGGTGCCAACTTGATGTGGAAATTTGGCCCTTTCCCAATTCTTATGATATAAGATTCGAATGTTGAAGAGGTTGATGATCCACTTTTGATGAAATGGTGAGAGCTCCAAACAAAATATACAAAAAGCCTAGCTAAGAATCCGAATGATGGATGGAAATGGCTCAGTATTTTAGCATGGTAACTTTGTTTCGATTGTGGATGATAAAATGAGGAGAGGAGCTCTTCATTTATAGGATTTCAAGATGGATGAATGCCCAAATTTGAGCAATGTGGAACTAACATTCATCCAATGATATGGTGATACTTGTCAAGCTATGAATGGATGATGGTTGTGCAAGATTTGGGGTTTGTGCCAATAAATGCCAATATTTGAAATTCAAATTTGTTGAAATGACATTAAGAGGGAAGGGAAAATGTAATAAATGCCACTTGGCTCAAGGCAAAGGACATGTAAGAGGTTTTAAATTCCTTGTTGGATGTACATGTTGACTTGGAATTTTTTAATTCAAATTGAGAGAATATTCCAAAGAGATGCCTTGTGAGAAAAATAGGGATTTAATAAATGAATTAAATCTATTTT